>CM064526.1:13554380-13776880 GCA_032716605.1 Paralithodes platypus
ATGAGCTGAAGAGACGTTTAGGTATAAAGTGTATTAGCGAGGAGATGCGTACAAGTAAACTGGGATGGTATGGACATGTGGAGAGAATGGATGAACAAAATTGGGTGAAAAGATGCAGGTCTGCGATTGTGGAGGGATCTGCACCAAGGGGTGGACCGAGTAAGACCTGGGATCGGACTATACATGCCGATCTCAAATCCAAAAACTTGACAAGTAAAGCATCCCTTAACAGGGTTGCCTGGAACGCCGCCATTAGGAAAAGAGACTGAAACTGCACATCTGTGTGGAGCACTCAGTCTTAAAATGTTATGTACGTATGTATAAATCTGAAGAGCACATGCAATCTATTTAGGCATTTTCAGTCAGTATTGCTGGGTAAAGGGTTAACATATTAATCTTTTGGAGTATTTCTTCCATTTATTTATCCTGTTAGTGAGTTTTATTGATTTCAGTGCTACTGTAGTGGTATTTGGTGTAATTTTACATATTTTAGATAAATCTGAAGAGAACATGTAATATATTTGGGCATTTTCAGTCAGTATTGCTGGGGAAACGGTTAGCATACTGTAGTCATCTTAGGAAGGGAAGAGGATGTGTAGCTCAGATTTTTGCCCGGAAATGTGTTGTGGAGAAATATCTGGAGAAGCGACAAAAGTTGTATGCTGCATTTATGGAGTTGGAGAAGGCCTATGACAGAATTGATAGAGAAGGTATGTGGAAGTACCGGTACCGGTACTGAAAATATACGGAGTAGATGGCAAGTTGCTGAAAGCAATTAAGAGCATGTATGAGGGTGCAAAGGTGTCAGTATGTGTGGATAATTAACAGAGCGAGTTCTTTAATCTGAATGTTGGGTTAAAGCAAGGGTGTATGTGATGTCCCGATGGTTGTTCAATATATACCAGTACAGTATATGGATGGAGTCATGAAAGAAATACAAGGAAGAGCAGCGGATGTTGGTGTACCGCTGATAAGGGAAGGAAACGAGTGGAAGTTGCCTCAACAGTACAGTACCGGTACTACTGTTGCTGACAACACAGTTCTGATGAGCGATAGTGAATGGGAGTTGCAGGGTCAGGTAAATATGTTTGGAACAGTGTGTGAAAAACGGAATCTGGAGGTAAATGCTAGGAAGAGCAATATTATGGTCATTGAAAGGGGTGCAACCATAGAGTGTGAAGTGAGGTTGAACGGCTATGAAGAATGTCAGCTCATTTAAGTATTTGGGCAGTGTGTTGAGTAAAGATGTGAGTAGGCCTATGGATGAAGAAGTGTGGGAGAAAGTGTAACAGGGGAAGAGCGTTGTAGGAACTCTGAAAGCAGTAAGAAGAAATAGGGTGATCAGCATGGAAGTAAAGAAGTCCTTGCATGACAGTGTGGTAATCCCGACATTGACTTATGGGAGGGAAGCATGGACGTTTCTGACTGGGATTGATCATTGATAATCATCGGTTATGCTAGTTGGAAAATTAGTGGGGTAGAATGTAGAGTTCGGGTGTACCGCCAGCCTTGTTTACACTACGCGGAGCGGCGGCGGATGCTGGCCATCATGTTCCTGTCTATTTGACTGCTTTTGGATACAATAATAGGTTGAGGGGGGTCACCCCCCCATGACATATTGTCATCATCATATATATTGCCAGCAGGAGGCAAATAACCGAAAAAACGCCTTCAAAATAGACGCGAACTAAAGGCTGGTTCACACATAGTCGAGTCGGTGCGCGAGTCCAACACGAGTGATGAAATTTTGCTATTCAGCAATGACTCGTCGATACTCCTCAACACTCGTATAGACTCGTGCTATGCTCGTGTATACTCGACACACTCGTAGGTACTCGCCACGGGGTCCAAAAATTTCATGCATGCATGAAATTTTTGGGTCCCGTGGCGAGTACCCATGAGTGTGGCCTAAATATGTGTAGACTCGTGTACATACGTGTTAACTCGTGTTTGACTCTGAATAACTCTTCGTTATTCGTGTTAACTCGTGTTGACTCGTGTAAACCCGTGTAACACTCTTTGGTGATTCGTCGCTTTTCGTCATCATTTCGACGTTGACGAAGCAACACGTGTCTACACGCAACAACACGTATGTAACACACATGCAACACGTATCAACAAGAGTAGAAAGCACGAATGTGAGTGTCAAAATTTGGTGCCCCCATGATGCCAGAGTTTACACGATTCAAACACAAGTGAAAACACGAGTAAACAAGAGTAAACACGATCCACTGAGAAAAAAACACGAGTGTAACACAAAAAAGCAAGTGTCATTTGAAATACCGTTATTTCAAAAATGTAGGAAGAATCAACGAGAGTTTACACGGATGTAACACGAGTCAACACGTGTGCAACAGATCCAACGAGAGTCAACGCGTTGTCTTTCGTGTTGATCCGTATAAAAATTGTGTTGATCCGTGTAACAATCGCATTGACTCGTCCATACTCTTTGTTTACGTGCCCTGGAATGTGGCCATTATTTTTCAAATTTTTGACACTCGTGTTGGGTTCGTGTTACACTCGTTTTGACTCTCAGTTACTCGTACAGACTCTTGCATGAACACGTGTTGACTCGTATTGAATCGAGTTAACTCGTGTTACACTCTCCTTGACTCGGGAATAATTGCTACTCGCGGCCGACTCAGCCCCCAGCGATGGTGATAATCGACGAGTGTGACTCGTGTTGGACTCGCGCACCGACTCGGCTATGTGTGAACCAGCCTTTAACCACGGTGATCGACATATGTAAACATTACGGCGGCGGACACTTGCGATAATGTTCCCGTCTATTTTGAATGCCATTGGATACAATAATATGTTGAGGGGGGGCTTTGCCCCCATGACGTGTTGTCATCATCATATATATTGCCAGTAGGGGGCAAACAACCAAAACAATTGCCGCAAAGCCCTCCCCTCAACATATTATTGTATCCAATGGCAGTCAAAATAGACGGGAACATGATGGCAAGCTTCCGTCGCCGCTCTGCGCAGTGTAAACAATGGTGGCGGTACGCCCGAACTCTACATTCTACCCGGCTAGGCCTATATTATAGGCTACAATAAATAAGTAGGCTAGGCTATTTTTTCTATAGGCTATGCCTAGTCTAATATTACAATTTAAGGTAGCATTCAAGTTGACTACAGCAGGACTTACCCTTGACCAGGTATAGGCTATCCTAGTGTTTAATACATTGGAATCTCCAATCTCGATCATAATTGGTTCCCACAAATACCGATCGAGATTCGAAATATCGAGATGCGAAGTTAACTTCTTATGGGAAAAAATACAATCGGTTCCAGCCACTTGCCGACTAACCTACATCAAATCTGTCAATTTTCACATTTGCCCCCCACAATCACATGCAATATATATAATATGTTAAAATAGATAAAATGAATAATGAAAGAGTTTATTTTTATTATATTTATTGATAAAGAGGTTTGTGTGGTAACAGTTTGGATTGTTGGTTCCGAGGCGAACGCAGGTTACTGCGTCTCCGCACCCGGCGCACAGTCACCGTCATCAATTCTTGCAATTGCTTCCCTCACCCGGTCACCACTAGTACCGGCATTTTATGAATGCGATAAAAAAAAGGTCCAGGTAGACGACTTCACAATACAAGTTTTCAAGCGAATGGCGGACGTGTGACTGGTACACCAAGTGGCCGCTAGATCTACCGACTTCAATAAATTTTCCATGGTATAAAGTTTAATCAAGTTTTCTTTTGTCTTTACTATTATTATATTAGATTTCCTCATACAAATAATAATGTATATTAAAACATGGTAAAGTAATTTATATTACTACGTAAATGAAAGCGGCAGAGATGAGTCAGGTTAGACTACCGCCCGAAAACGATCGATACTAGCGGTACATTAGTATACAGGTGAACAAAACAATGACTGTGAGGTTCACACATCGATTTGGTCAAGATTAATCTGTTTATATTAGTATATAAGCATCTAGCATCGATATTTAGCTATTGAGATTAACGTTTTTTCATCGAGATTTGTGATTGGAGAGAGCTTGAAGGTGGCATCGAGATGCGAAATATCGAGATGAGATTGATCGAGATATGTGAGCCTACTGTAGGCCTATACCCCTTTGAAAGGACATTAGCCTAGTCTAACCTAACAACCTTACCTAACCTATTATAGTAGGCTATTATGGGTGGGGGCTGCTGCCCCCACACCCCAATTTTTGGTGTATTTGTCTATTTTGTCTGTGAAGTGGGAATTTTTTCAATTTGTCGATAACGAAAATCCTCCATGCGGACTATAGCTTATGGAGAAAAATATGGCGAATCTATTGTTGCCTATTATATCTAATAAATTGTTTCTCATAATGCTGCAGTAGTGTCGTTCAAAATACCAACCATTTAATTGTGTGCCTTTAAAAATTACCTAAATTAGGCTATAGGCTACTGGAAGATTAGAAGAATCTTTAAGAAAGACTAGGTTAGGGTTATTGTCGTGCCAAAGCTAGATTATAGCCTAAATATAAAAGGAAGTGAATAAAATTAAATATGCCGAAAAAAATCGACGTCAAAATAGACGCGAAGTTAACCGCGACGATCGCCCTATGTAAACATGACGACCGTACACCCGGTAACTACATCCATCCCATTAAAAGTTACTGTGGGACACCAAATATGTTGAGGGGTCTCTGCGGCTCTGCCCCCCCACGTCGGTCCGTCACGTATTATGATGTACGGTAAGTCATCATCATCTGTGCTAATTCATAGGATCCCCAATTAAGGACAAAGTCAATCAACAGACGAAATAAGCTCCCAAATTACAATAACATAGCGGCCCGCCGTTTATGGGCGACTTTTTACACGTCATTTTAAATGTTACTTTCCTGCCCTGGTCTAGGCCTAATAGATTTTTCCAAAGAATCAAACTTAAATTAAAAGGAAATAGCCTAGCCTACAGTTTATAGGAAGGCTATTCCAACATGCATTCCAGAACTTAGGCTAGCCTAGGCCTAGGCTATATGAAAATTTGTGGGTGGTCTGCCAAAAAAGAATCACTAGGCCTATTAGGCTATGGGTAGGCTAGTATGGGGTGCATTTTGCAAATTTTCTGAACTCTTAGGCCTAGGCTAGGCTAAATTAAAACTCACATAATCTGAGTAAAACCAGCACTAGAATTTTGTCTTGTCTTGTCTTGGGGCAACCTCAGGCGAATACTCGCCCACTCCGGCCCTACCGTAGTCGCGGAGATCCTATGTCACAATTAAATTAGTTTATAGTTAAGTTTAAAATTCACCACCGTGTCACTTTCATTCTAGGTCATTCGTAGAACCGTAACACGTAAAGGCAACAACCCAATAGCAGGTCATCAGGTGGTGAACCAGAGACCTACAAACCACGGTACTAGGGCCAGAGCAATGTCTTGAAGCGAGGTGCCCTTATCAACCAACCCCAGACAATCCAGTAGGAGCTGTCGGAAGGAATCCATCTTTGAAGACAGAAAGGGACGCCCATCCACATGCTCAGTGACGGGACGAGGCGAGGCTTAGGAGGCATATGTAGGACGACCAGATGTAGGATGTGGAGGGGAAGAGGTACCGTACGACGATACATGGGATGCGGAGACTGCGGAGGGAAGAGCTTGTCAAAGTCATACGGTTCCTCAGGACCTCAACAATAACCGGGGGACGGCCGGTGCGGGCAATGGTCGATCGCCGTAGTTAATAAAGTTCGCGGTCGCGGAGATCCTATGTCACAATTAAATTAGTTTATAGTTAAGGTTAAAATTCACCACCGTGTCACTTTCATTCTAGGTCATTCGTAGAACCGTAACACTGTAAAGGCAACAACCCAATAGCAGGTCATCAGGTGGTGAACCAGAGACCTACAAACCACGGTACTAGGGCCAGAGCAATGTCTTGAAGCGAGGTGCCCTTATCAACCAACCCCAGACAATCCAGTAGGAGCTGTCGGAAGGAATCCATCTTTGAAGCCAGAAAGGGACGCCCATCCACATGCTCAGTGACGGGACGAGGCGAGGCTTAGGAGGCATATGTAGAACGACCAGATGTAGGATGTGGAGGGGAAGGGGTACCGTACGACGATACATGGGATGCGGAGACAGCGGAGGGAAGAGCTCGTCAAAGTCATACGGTTCCTCAGGACCTTAACAATAACCGGGGGACGGCCGGTGCGGGCAATGGTCGATCGCCGTAGTTAATATAAGTTCGCGTCTATTTTGACGGCGATTTTTGTTGTAGTTAGGCTAGGCCTAGGCTATTTGCCCCCTGCTGGCAATATATATGATGATGACAATATGTCATGGGGGGCGATTGACCCCCTCAACATATTATTGTATCCAACGATCTCTAACCTCTGTATCTCAAAAAGGGCTAGAGCAAATTGGCTGTAAATTTCCATATCTAGGCTATTCCTTGACAGATTTGCTCCCTCCAATTAATATTTATTAGCATAAATTCAGCCTAGATTAGCCTTTAAAACAAAAACTAACATTTGTTTAGCCTAGGCCTACATATAAAAAGAAAAAACCCACTCGTACTGCAATTATACTGTAAGCATAAATATGAGTATCTAAGTTACAAAGCAAATGTTTTTGTATAGCCTAAAATAAACCATAAAATTGTCATCTTTCAACTGTTGAGGTCATAAATATAAAAAAATCTAATACATTAGGAAAAAATGCGTTAAGAGTTGTGTTAGCGGGTCTATCGTCCCCTTTATTTACGTAGTCGCACGCTCGCAGTTACATTCGCGTCTAATTTGACTGTGGTTATTTGCCCCTGCTGGTGATATAGATGATGATGACAATAAGTCATAGGGGGATAAAGCCCCTTCAACCCATTATTGTATCTCACGGCCAGGCGTTGGGTAAATTGTTTTGTTACCGGCCGGCAGATTGAGGGTGGCTTTACCAAGTTTACCCCAGCAGTTAAATTAGAAGCGAATGTAGGCCTAACTGCGAGCGTGCGACTAGGCTATATAAACAAAGCTTTTGGTATGCCCACAACTACAACTTACCAAAACTGCAATTAGCCTATTTTTGTTTTGTTTTTTCAATCTAGGCTAAATTGGTGAGGCTAGGCTAAATTATTTAGCTGCAATTAGCCTAGCCTATTTTTTTTTGTTCTTTCAGTCTAGGCTAAATTGTGGTAGGCTAGGTTAAATTCATTAACATGTGTACTATTGTGTAGGCCTGTGCTTTCCAATAGAAGTAAAAAATATGTAGCATAGCCTAATGCAATTTTACTAAAACCCAAGCCTACCTGAATATAGCCCTATGCAGAGCTCAAAAGCAAAAAAAATAAAAACAAATATGTTGAGCAGTGAAATAAAATTAAGCTAGGCCTAGGCCTGGTTTCTCATAGGCCTTAATAACCTAATGAAGTATACTATAACCTAACCTAATTTAAGTTATTTCACAAAATACTAATAGGCCTACCCAGCCCTCCTCATGCATTATTTTCCATTGTAAAATAAGTTTGTGATACACTACGAAAGATTATTCAACATGGAATTTGAATGGAATAGAGAAGCTTAGCAACGAAAAGCCAATACTCCCCCCTCCCTGTGATTGTGCCAGCTTTTGTAAGCAGTGCAATAACTTAATGAAGGACAGAAAAGCTGCAGGATGCTCTGGCATTCTAGCCGAGATGATTAAGGCCTCAGGTGAGAAAGGAGTAGGTGTGTTCAATGAGCTAATTAACTTCATCATCAGAGAGGAAGTAATCTCTGATGAATGGCACAAAAGTATATTATATACTGTATACGAGCAAAGGGGACTCATTGCATAGAGAAAATTATAGGGGCCGGAAAATACTTGATCAAGTCATGAAGGTCTGTGAGAAAGTCTTTGAAGGTATGATATTGACGAAATGCAGTTTGGTTTCATGCTAGGACACGGCACAATCCAAGTCATGAAGGTATTTGTGTGATAATGAAGATGTATGAGGACTCACAAACGGCAGTGAGGGTGAAAGATGTACCGGTACTGAGTGATGAGTTTTCAGTTCGCGTCGGAGTCCACCAGGGCTCTGTGTTAATGAAGCCCTTTCCTCTTTTTTTTTATGGTTCTGGAGGCACTATCTGGTGATTTCAGAGTTGGGCTCCCCTGGGAACTGCTATAAGGGTCCTGAAAATGCTTGACTAAGTCATGAAGGTCTGTGAGAGAGTCTTTGAAGGTATGATAAGGGAAAGATACTGTATGTACTGTATGTACTTAAAAGATAGGGATCTGATGTGTTTGCAGACCGGGAGAAGGCCTTTGATAAGGTGGCCAGAGAAGTTGGGCAGTAGGCTAGGAGAAAACTTGGCGTTGAGGAGTGGCTGGTGCATGTGATAATGAAGATGTACGAGGACTCACGAACGGTAGTGAGGGTGAAAGGTGTACAGCTGAGTGAGGGACATATACAGTACTTCTTGTTGAGGATATAGGGTAGTGAAGCTGTGAAGCTTATGTCACCCTATCCGGGCGGAAAGGACCCCAGGGTGGAGAGGTTTCACAGGGAGGACAGGGACATCGTAGATTTCAGGGGAGGGCACCCATGCCCCGCAGTCGACGGAGACGCCCCGCCAATCTCAGGAACTTCTTCGTTAGCAGGAGGACCTTGGATTGACATATACAGTACGGTACTAGATATTTGGTAAGGGTTAGCTTTATATCCCATGTACTGGTTACTAGGGACATATACTAGGTGTTAGGTGGAGGTTAGTTTTGTATCCAAAGTACTGGGTACTAGGGACATATACTAGGTGTTACCTTGAGGGTACTGAGTGATGAGTTTTCAGTTCGCGTCGGAGTCCAACAGGGAAGTGTGTTAATTAAGCCCTCTCCTCTTTTTTATGGTTCTGGAGGCACTATCTAGTGATTTCAGAGTTAGGCTCCCCTTGCAACTGCTATAAGAGGCCTGAAAATGCTTGGCCTAGTCATGAAAGTCTGTGAGTGTGAGAGAGTCTTTGAAGGTATGATAACTTCATAGTCAGGCAGCTGCAGGAAAGATATCTAAGAGGTGTTTTTCCGGTCCCGTCTCAAGACCACCGTCGCAAGATCTACCCGAAAAACTGTTTTTCTGGTCCCGTCGCAAGCCCACCTTTAGCAAGCGAGATACCAATATTCTCTTGCGACGGCAAGAGAGCTCCAGAGCTGGGTTGACGGCAAGCTGAAACATCTCACTCAACTTACTGTTTCTCCATTCTAATTTATTTTGGTATATTGTTTGTCCAAACATTATGTTATAATTTACTTGCCTATTATTAGGAAGTAGAGTAATAAGAGCCCACAGTAACGTATACCGGTATCCAATTGTTGATAATAAATTAATGTGGGACAGTACGCTTGGTTAAATTTTGTCCACGAAACAACAACAAACCCCAGCTTTGACTAGGCCTAGGCTATGCTATTTACCGATTGTTTTTTCATATCAGAATTGCATTTATATAATCCTTATGATAATTAAATTGGCGGTGAATGTTATTCCGATGAAATGGAAGTTGTATAGCCTAGCCTATATATTTGTAAGATGTGTGCTGGCTTGGAGCAAGCCTGTGTTGTTTTTCCTGTCCTGTGATGATCTTGCGACGGCTCGGTTGAGACGGTGGTCTTGCGACGGGCCCGGAAAATCACGTCTCTACTGAAAGTAAGAAGTTGTGCAGTAGGCTAGGAGAAAATTTGGCGTAGAGGAGTGGCTGGTGCGTGTGATAATGAAGATGTATGAAGACTCACGAACGGTAGTGAGGGTGAAAGGTGTACTGAGTGAGGGACATATGCTAGGTGAAGGTTAGTTTTGTATCCCACGTACTGGGTACTAGGGACATATACTAGGTGTTATGTAAGGGTTAGTATTGTATCCCAAATACTAGGTACTAGGGACATATACTAGGTGTTATGTGAGGGTTAGCTTGGTATCCCACATACTGGGTACTAGGGACATATACTAGGTGTTACGTGAGGGTTAGTTTTGTATCCAACGTACTGGGTCTAGGGGGCGGCAGCCTCCACCCATAACACTAGGATAGGTTAGGTAAGGTTGTTAGGTTAGGCTAATGGGGATGGATGTAGGTTCCGAGTGTACGGTCGTCATGTTTACATTTGTCGATCGCCGTTGTTAACCTGCCCTTCCCTACCTATCATGTGTTGATTGGTTGTCCATCTTGATCTAATTCTTCAGGCCAGCCCTATTAGAGTATTTTTGGGGAACTCAGTGGTGTGGTTAAACTATTTTTAATATATATTTGTTTAAATATGTAAGATATGCAATAAATTATGTAAAATATATTCTTTTTACTTTATACCTATACATATAATTGTCATTATTAAGGAAATTCCATTGACTATTTACATCGCTAGGCATAGCTTCCTTATTTCTATTAATTTCCTCCAGTTCACAATGAAACCTATTGCTAATTTCCTTGTTCTTCAGCAGCCGCGGCGGTGTCGGCGTTGGACGCTTGGAATAATGTTCCTGTCTATTTTGAATGCCATTCGATACAATATGTTGAATGCCCCCCCTCATGACATGTTATCATCATATATATTGCCAGTACGGGGCAAACAACCAAAAAAATTGCCGCAAAGCCCTTCCCCCAACATATTATTGTATCCAATGGCAGTCAAAATAGACGGGAACATGATCGCAAGCGTCCACCGCCGCTGCCGCCGTCATGTTTACATGGTCGATCGCCGCAGTTTGGTTAGGCCTATTTGCCCCCCTCAACATATTATTGTATCCAACGGCATTCAAAATGGACGGGAACATGATGGCAAGCTTTCGTCGCCGCTCCACCGCCATGTTTACATGTGTCGATCGCCGTGGTTAAGTTCGCGTCTATTTTGACAGCGATTTTTTTTTTTTATTTGCCCCCTGCTGGCAATATATAAGATGATGACAATATGTCATGAGGGGGGGGCCTCAACAATGACCTCTAACCTCTGTATCTCAAATAGGGCTAGAGCAAATTGGCTGCAAATTTCCACATCTAGGCTATTCCTTGACTGACTCTTCCCAAATGGTCGACATATTCAGGGTGTCAAACGACGCTGTTTTTTTGAGTGATAATGCAATGAACTTTTTGTATAATGATAACAGAAACCCCCCCCCCCAAAAAAAAAGGTAGGCTAGGCTAAATTGACACAATTTTGGTCTCCATATTTTCCATCTTGATTGTTTTTTTATTGCAGGAAATACTGTTTTAGACACCTAAATTCTCAAAAAAAAAATCTGGGGGGCATGCCCCCGGACCCCCCTAGAGCTCGCGCCTTCGCCGCGCTATAATGATAACAAAATAATAAACCATAGGGCCTAATGATAACAATTCATATTTTGTGGATTGACACCCTGGACATATTAGCTTGATCACTCTAGGCCTAGTTGTTTTTTAGTTACAGAGGTTATAGCCTAGGTCATGATTTATTGCCTACTTACAGCGAATAGACTAGGCCTATTGTAGATTGGTAAAATATTTGCTTAATAGGCCTAGGGTATGCAATTGTCTCGATTTGACTAATTTTACCTAATTAGGCCTAAAGCAGCCTCAGTCTATTCCCAAACCCCAAACAGTATCCCATGTTAAGCCCTAGGCTAGGCCTAGGCCTAATCCCACTCTCAATCCAAATTCGAACTGATAAATTCGTACCTACCGGTAGCGCTGCCTAGGCTAGGCCTATATTTTTCGTGAATAGATATAGAAAATGGTTTAAAGGAAAAAGCATCCTATATTATGTTCAAATAATATGTAATAGGACTGTGTATGGTTGTATTACATTTAAATAGTGATAGATGTGTATATTAATGGGATAAATACTCCGAAGTTCGCATACGTTCAGAAAATGTTGTGCAACACTGTTGCCAGATACTTATCAATCCCATTATCATTATATCATAATGGATTTTACTCATTTGCATAATTTCAAATACCTAGGACATTAATATAATATTTTCCTATCTATTTTGTAGTGATATTTGTCTGATTTGGTGGTATATTGGTGTCTGTCTAGGGTTATAATGCATTGTGAAAGTTACCTCTGCATCTCTGACTTGGCTTAAGTACCCCTGCTTTCTTTGAGTACTACACGGCAAGAGAAGCTTTCGGTTCTGTCACAGACTGTCTTTACTGTTCAAGGTAAACAGCAACTGCTACATTCGACATCATGTTCAAATAATATGTAATAGCATTATTTATGGTTGTATTAGACAACAATCGTGATAGGTTTCTATTTTATGTGGATAAATAGTATTAAGCTGAATAAACTAAATACCGAAAGTTCACTAGAGTGGTTGTTGATACATATGAGGGAGGAAAAAGATAGGAAGGAAGGGCTAGGCAATGTTGCCAGTTGTATCGCTAGATATAACCGCTAGATGTAGAGCTATTTACTTCAATTTAGCAGCCATTTTTTCATATCTAGAGAGATTTACTAGGGATAATTTAAAAATGTCAGACATTCTAGTCATATTACATTGTAACATTTGCAAAACAAACAAACCAAAACTCTTTAGAAATTGCAGCATTATTCTAACATTGTTTGACTGTAGCAACATGCTAGCGACTTTTGAGAAAGGATCTAGCGGTATTTTGTGGAGACATACTGGGAGGGTGGGAGGGAGGTGGTGGTTGCAGTGGTGCCAGTTGTAAAGCTACATATTACCGCTAAATGTAGAGGTATTTACTTCAATCTAGCAGCCATTTCTTTTATATCTAGAGACATTTACTAGGGATAATTTGAAAATTTCAGACATTTTAGTCATAATACATTGTAAAATTTGCAAAACAAACAAACCAAAACTCTTTAGAAATTGCAGCATTATCCTAACATTGTTTGGCTATGTAGCAACATGCTAGCGACTTTTGAGAAAGGATCTAGCGGTATTTCGTGGTAACACTTTAGGAGGGTTAAAATACGAGTCCACACGGGTAATTGCCAAAACTTTAAAGGTCCATATCATTGTTATTAAACCAAGCATTTGGCAAAGGGAGGAATTGTTAAAAACCTTAGCCAATACATGTCATTCACCAAAAATAAATTTGAATTTATCATTATTATTTGGTAGGGTAGGTATGTATAGGTAGGTTGGCTAAACAATTGCTGGAATTCGTAGGGACTCGAACGGTTTTGAGAGAGTTAAATAAAAAAACAAAAGATAGGACTGAATAATAAAGAGATTATGTTATTAAGCAAAACTGGGGGATGCGTGGAAGCCTATAGACTGTAGACGGTAAACTTTGTGTGGGTAGCGAATTCGGTTTTAAAGTAATTTAAGAATAGACAGTTTTCAATGCTGCGGCCAAACTATTCCACCCATTTATATTTTTTTGGTATCAAAACGTTCGGAATCGCGAGCCTCACCTAACTACGCAAGCATGGCTCTGATCATCGGCGTAGTTTTCAAGATGTGGAATTTTAAGTGGAATTCGAGGTTTTTTCAAGATTGCCGGAAAAAACCCCACGTGCAAAAGCAAAACCTTCTCTATAAAATTTGCGGAGCATTAGTAGGGGAGTGCATATGCCAAAGCCCAGTCGTTTCCTGTGAGTGGGAGAGACGGTATTTAAGCGTCAAGTTTTTCGGGAAATCGGCTGCCACGGACCTGTTTGGCCACCATGCCGGATGTTTAGCATACCAAAAGTTGCCCAATACAAAAACGCACCTCTTGTGAAAGTTTGATCCCGATCCAAAAAGCGGTTCTGGAGTTATTGCGTCGAAACCGTAAGAAGAATTTGGATGAAATTCCAGGTTTAATGATTACAATAGGAGTTCCCCGTAGGGGACGAACCCCTAATTAAAGTTGCAAGCAACGTTGTCCGGGGTTCGAGGTGTTTTGCAAGCAGGGTATTGTGTTGGATACAAAAGTTGTGTCCTAGATATCAAAAGATCATTTAACTTATCGGGCATGGAGAAACTACAAAAGGAACAGATTGTGCAAACAAATAAGAACGAGAGAGGGAGAGATTGCCTGTATAAGGGATCTGCCTCTATTCGTTTAGTAACAGAGTTGTAGATATGTGGAATAGGCTACCGAGTGCTATAATGGGATCAAGAACAATAGAGCTTCAACTTGAAATTAGATAGAACGAGACAGGTTGGGTGTGAAAGGGATCTGCCATGTGTAGGTCAATCGGCTCTCTGCAGACTCCCGTTTTCTTATTTTGTTTATGTTCTCATTTGTGAGGGTGAGAGAGTATGGCAAGAGAGAATAAGATGTCATAAACGTAAGGAAGATAGCGATAAATATGAGAGAGAGAGAGAGAGCGCGGGATGGGTTGGGTGTGAAAGGGATCTGACATGTGTGGGCCAATCGGCTCTCTGCAGACTCCGGGTTTCTTATGTTCTCATTTGTGAGAGAGAGAGAGAGACTAGGATGTCATAAATGTAAGGAAGACAGAGATAAATGAGAGAGTTGTTATGAGATGGGTTGGGTGTGAAAAGGATCTGTGTTGTGTGGGCCAACTGGCTCTCTACAGACTCCCATTTTCCTATGTTCCTATTTCTTACAATTGTGTTTTGGTTGCAGGTATATAATAACATGGGTGTATAGTAAGTAGTGTAAATAACAGGTAACGTTTATGAGATGGGTTGGGTGTGAAAGGGATCTGCCTTATGTGGGCCACCTGGCTCTCTGCAGACTCCCCTTTTCATCTTGGTTGCATGTGTGAGGGATCTGCCTCATTTGTACCGGTGTGCAAAACAAACAAGAACGAGAGAGAAAGAGATTGGCTGTGTAAAGGTTCTGCCTCTATTCGCTTGGTAAAAGAGTTATAGATACTGTATGGCACCGGCACTAAAACTAATAGAGTTTTCCCATGCTAGAATAAGAAGGGCTATAGAAAAAATTAACAGAAGTAAGTCACCGGGACCGGATGGGATACACCCAAGAATCATAAAGGAAGGAGGTGAGATGTTAGTAGAGCCATTGAAAATGTTATTTGAGGTATCGTTTAATACAGGACAAATCCCGATGGACTGGAGAGAGGCGAACATAACAGCTATATTTAAGAAGGGAAAGAGAAATGACCCAGGGAATTATAGACCAGTCAGTTTGACAAGTGTTGTGTGTAAACTAATGGAAACGGTAATTAGAGAAGGAATAATGGAGCATATGAAGTCAAACCAACTTTTCAGTGGGAGACAGTTCGGATTCTTGCCGGGGAGGTCGACGGTACTACAGCTAATTAAGGTGGTAGATGATTGGATGCAATTCTAGAAGATGGTCATGTAATAGACGTGGTATATTGCGATTTTATGAAGGCCTTCGATAAGGTCCCACATAAAAGGTTAATAGAGAAAGTTAGAAGCTATAATATAGGGGAGAAATATGTGAAATGGATAGAAGCCTTCCTGAAAGATCGGAGACAGAGGGTACTGGTGAATGGAATAGGCTCGGGGTGGAGGGAAATTACAAGTGGGGTACCTCAGGGATCTGTGTTGGGACCACTGCTGTTCGTTGTATTTATCAACGACTTGCCTGAAGTTATAACTAATGGAAGTGAGGTATACCTGTATGCGGATGACACTAAGCTGTATAGAAGAGTGAGGAGTAAGGAAGATGTGGGTTTGCTTCAAGGAGATGTGGAGGGCATGAAGGGATGGTCTGAGCATTGGTTAATGCCTTTTCATCCAAAAAAATACAAGTACATGCGGATTGGGACAAGCAAGATAGACAAGGTAGGATACAGTATGTATGAAGCGATGGAGGAAGTGAATGCAGAAAAGGATATAGGAGTAGTGATAGACAATAAGTTAAATTTCTCAGAACATTTAGCGGAAAAGATAAACAAAGCCAATAGAATTGTAGGGCTGATAAGGAGAACATTTGTGTCACTTGACGAAGAAATCTTCAGGAATCTCTATACAGCGCTGGTTAGGCCGCACCTGGAATATGCGAACCAGGTGTGGGCTCCATATATGGTAAAGGATATAGAAGCAGTGGAGAAAGTGCAGAGGAGAGCTAGCAAGCTGGTACCAACGTTGAAGAACGCGGGCTATGAGCAGAGGTTGAGGACACTGGGGCTTCCGACACTGGCATATAGGAGAAAGAGAGGGGATATGATAGAGACTTTTAAGATAGTGTCAGGAAAGTACGATGAGGATGTGTGTGAAGGTATCTTCTTGATGCGGGAGGGAACAAGAACGAGAGGACACTCTAAGAAAATTTACAAAGAAAGAAATAGGCTTGAGAAGGCAAAGAACTTATTTTGTGATAAGAGTGGTAAATGAGTGGAACGCACTGCCCCAGTATGTAGTCGATTCCGAATCAATAAGGGAGTTTGAAAGTAATCTTGATAAAGCATGGGGAAGACAAGATTTGAAGTTTGATTATAAAACAAAAATACAGAATAGTAAAAAATTTGCGTCTGCTACCGCCGCCGCCAACACCGTGAACGACCGCAGCAGTGCAAGTATTGGTACTGAGCTGGATACACAGGCCTAGTTTGCCTTTTTCCAGAGGATCTACTGTAAGAAACTGTAAGAAAGCATGTGGAATAGGCTACCAAGTGCTATAGTGGGATCAATAACAATAGAGCTTCAACATAAAATTTGATAGGACGAGATGGGTTGGGTGTGAAAGGGATCTGCCGTGTGTGGGCCAATCGGCTCTCTGCAGACTCCCATTTTCATCTTGGTAGCATGTGTAAGGGATCTGCTTCCTTTGTACCAGTGTGCAAATAAAAGAGAGAGAGAGAGAGAGAGAGAAATTGGCTGTGTAAGGGATAGATCTGCCTCTCTCGTAACAGTCATAGATATGTGAAATAGGCTACCTAGTGCTATAGTGGGATCAAGAACAATAAAGAATTTCAAGATAAAATCAGATAGACATATGGACAAAATGGGTTGGATGTGAAAGGGATCTGCCTTTTGTGGGCCACTTGTCTGCAGATTCCCATGGTCATCTTAGTTGCATGTGTAAGGGATCTGCTTCATTTGTACCGATGTGCAAGCAAACGAGCGACAGAGAGAAACTGGGTGTGTAAGGGATCTGCCTCTATTCGTTTAGTAACAGAGTTGTAGATGTGTGGAATAGGCTACCAAGTCCTATAGTGGGATCAAGAACAATAGAGTTCAACATAACATTAGATAGGACAAGATGGGTTGGGTGTGAAAGACTGCCACGGGTGTGTCTGGCCACCATTTACAATACCTCTACAGATGGGACCAAGAGAATCACCTCTACAGTACCTCACTTGAGGAGTGGAAATAATAGAAAAGGAATTAGGAGGAACAAAAGCATGGCCTGCAATATAGAAAAAGTCAAGAAGAGTGAATCAAAGAAAAACATTTATCATGCAGCCATGCAAGCCTTTTATATAAAGAGTATAATCTTAAAATATAGAGAACAACCTGGTACATGTATTATTAGGGTAAGTGTTTTTATAGAATAATGATTGCCTTCACAATAAGGAAAAAAATGAAATTCCCATACTACTATTCTGAGATAGGTCAAATTGAGTTCAAATTATCATCCAAATATAGCCTGACTGAAATTGAGGGAAGGTATGCAAACACGGGTAATACCTTCCACTGGTTCAGCTTTTAGTGGGTAGAGAACAGTGTTGGCTATACTTTTCTATAGGACAAACCTGTCCCTATATACAGACCTATTTCATATGGACTTAATTATTTTAGAGTAAATTTAAGTAATTTGCTAAATGAACTAGACAAATACTCAATTAGTTGCATTGTGAACACATCCAAACTAACTCTTCTATTGCAAATTTAATGGAAAAGCGTGGATACTCTCAACATGTAACACAACCAACAACTGAAAATGGCACCCTAATTGATCATGTTTATGCTAAGAGATGAGGAAATATGAAGGTGAAAGTTATTCCCACATATTACAGTTATCATAGTGAATTTCCATTGCAATTTGAATGCCCCTTTTTGTATGTTTTTCCCCTTCTATTCTTATTCTGTCTAATTCGGTTGTCTTCCGGACGGCCTATATCATATGCCACCCTGGCCTGGCTAGTTTATTGGCTCCTGACTTTATTTGTGTCTATGGTCGCTGGTGCGGTCAAGCTGACTCGATTCCCCTCAGTGGTGTATTATGTGTGTATCTCTGTGTGATTTATTTCTTCCTTAGACCTGATTTCTCATTCTTCGCCCTTGATCACTTCTTAATTGGTGCTGCAGTGTAGCAGTTCTTGACTCACCCTTCGGCCCTACCCTATAAGAGGAACTCTGATGCGGCTGAATTGGTGAAACGGTGAGAAATGTCTGCGTATCTTCACCTTCCTAGATTTGTTCACCTCTTGCCCTTCCCTACCTATCATATCTTGATTGGTTGTCCATCTTGATCTAATCCTTCAGGCCAGCCCTATAAGAGTTTTTTTGGGGAACTCAGTGGTCTGGTTAAACTATTTTAATAAATATCTTTTTAACCCTTAACCATCGGCGCTCGACATATGTCGAGTTAAAGAAAACGTGCCCATATGCGGGCCTCGACATATGTCGAGTGCAATTTTGAGCACGTAATGTGCTCTGAGAGAGAGCTGAGCGGTGCTAGGAGCAGAGATTGTTTCCTGACCGCTCGCCACCACCGCCGTGGGTCGACTAAAATTTATTACACCCTCCTCCACCCTCTCACTCGCTACACAGGGAATTATGTAAGGAAATTACCTTATTTTAGGGTTTTTGCACTCGTGTTGCACGATCGTTGCAAGAGAACCAGTGGTCGTAGAAGGATGGTTCGGGTGTCTTTCGAAAGCTCTGTTTATGCCCTTTCAGGGATAGATACTTGTATTACGCTCGGAGTCTTGTTTATGCATGAAAAAGAGCATGGAAACAACCCCATTTAGGGTAAAACCACCCGCTTGGCGGGTAGAAGTTACCGACCCACCCGCTCTTAAGGCGTTAAATATGTAAGATATGCAATAAATTATGTAAAATATATTGTTTTTTCTTTATATATATAAGTGTCATTATGAAGTTAAATTGGTTTCACAGGGAAAATATATACTTGAACAATTGTTTCCGCTGACAAAGAAATTATAGATTCTTGGAAAATACCGTACACTACGAAAGATTATTCAACATGGAATTTGAATGGAATAGAGCAGCTTAGCAACGAAAAGCCAATACTCCCTCCTCCCTGTGATTGTGCCAGCTTTTGTAAGCAGTGCAATAAGTTAATGAAGGACAGAAAAGCTGCAGGATGCTCTGGCATTCTAGCTGAGATGATTAACCCGGGAGCTGCGGGGAGACTCTTAAGAGTTCCCCCGGCGCACTGCGGGAAGACTCTTAAGAGTCAGAGAAAATAAAAATCAACTTTTGACATCGAAAAAAAAAAAAAAATTTATATTTTTTTTTTTTATTTATTTTTTTTTTTTTTTTTGGCCCCTGGGCCATGCAAAATCTCAGTCCTCTACCTCCCCTCCTTCCCCACTTTCCTCCTCTCCTTCAGTTATCACCTATTTTCCCTGTTATTCCCTTATTCTGAGGTATATTTTCGTGCTAACATTAGAAATCCGATTGGAGGGTGTGGTCATCACTGATAGCAAGCGAGTGCAAGAGAGAGAGAGAGAGTATCGATCGACTGTGTCTCAGTGGCCTTGGGGGAAATTGGCGGGAAAGCAGATTGCCTCACCCATACATTATACAACTCGCGGGCTATATCTCCGATTTTGACCATCCAAACGCTGTTTTCACTCGTTTTATTGTTGTTTCAGGTTAATACCTTTATAATCAACCCATAATAGGCGCATATGGATAAATATTAATGCTATTAATGGCACAATGAATATTTTAGTGACGGAAACACCTCAAATACGTCAGCACAGGGGGACGTTTCCAATTACCCCCATGCGCACTTCAGAGGTTAAGGCCTCAGGTGAGAAAGGAGTATAATTAACTTCATCATCAGAGAGGAAGTAATCTCTGATGAATGGCACAAAAGTAGTAAACTACATTACATACTGTATACGAGCAAAGGGGACTCATTGGATAGGGAAAATTATAGGGGCCTGAAAATACTTGATCAAGTCATGAAGGTCTGTGAGAAAGTCTTTGAAGGTATGATATTGACGATATGCAGTTTGGTTTCATGCTAGGACACGGCACAATCCAAGTCATGAAGGTATTTGTGTTATAATGAAGATGTATGAGGACTCACAAACGGCAGTGAGGGTGAAAGATGTACCGGTACTGAGTGATGAGTTTTCAGTTCGCGTCGGAGTCCACGAGGGGTCTGTGTTAACCCTTATTTAGCGGCGAGCAACATAAGTCGAGTTAAATAAAGCTGGACTATGTGGCGGCGCTCGACATAACTCGAGTGGCAATTTCAGCACGTAATGTGGCTGAGAGAGAGAGACAAGTGGTGGCAGGAGACTAGCGAGCGTATGACTGCTCCAGACCACCGCGGCGAACCTACTGACACAAATCTCAGCTCCCTCCTCCCTCTCTCACTCGCTACATACTCAATTATGTACTGAAAGTACCGAATTACCTGCTTTTTGCACTCGCGTTGCACGGTTATTGCAAGAAAACTATCCATCATACAAGGATCGTTATGGTGTCATTCGAAAGCTCTGTTTATGCCCTTTCAGGGATAGGTACTTGTTTTACGTTTTGGGTCTTATTTAGGCATGAAAATGATCACGTAAACAGCCCTATTTTGGCTAAAAACACCCCGCTGTGCGGTACACATAAATAAACCGCATAGGCCGCTCGTAAGGTGTTAATGAAGCCCTTTCCTCTTTTTTTTGTTATGGTTCTGGAGGCACTATCTGGTGATTTCAGAGTTGGGCTCCCCTGGGAACTGCTATAAGGGTCCTGAAAATGTTTGACTAAGTCATGAAGGTCTGTGAGAGAGTCTTAGAAGGTATGATAAGGGAAAGATACTGTATGTACTTAAAAGATAGGGGTCTGATGTTGTGTTTGCAGACCGGGAGAAGGCCTTTGATAAGGTGGCCAGAGAAGTTGTGCAGTAGGCTAGGAGAAAACTTGGCGTTGAGGAGTGGCTGGTGCATGTGATAATGAAGACGTACGAGGACTCACGAACGGTAGTGAGGGTGAAAGGTGTACAGCTGAGTGAGGGACATATACAGTACTTCTTGTTGAGGATATAGGGTAGTGAAGCTGTGAAGCTTATGTCACCCTATCTGGGCGGAAAGGACCCCAGGGTGGAGAGGTTTCACAGGGAGGACAGGGACATCGTAGATTTCAGGGGAGGGCACCCATGCCCCGCAGTCGACGGAGACGCCCCGCCAATCTCAGGAACTTCTTCGTTAGCAGGAGGACCTTGGATTGACATATACAGTACGGTACTAGATATTTGGTAAGGGTTAGCTTTATATCCCATGTACTGGTTACTAGGGACATATACTAGGTGTTAGGTGGAGGTTAGTTTTGTATCCAAAGTACTGGGTACTAGGGACATATACTAGGTGTTACCTTGAGGGTACTGAGTGATGAGTTTTCAGTTCGCGTCGGAGTCCAACAGGGAAGTGTGTTAATTAAGCCCTCTCCTCTTTTTTATGGTTCTGGAGGCACTATCTAGTGATTTCAGAGTTAGGCTCCCCTTGCAACTGCTATAAGAGGCCTGAAAATGCTTGGCCTAGTCATGAAAGTCTGTGAGTGTGAGAGAGTCTTTGAAGGTATGATAACTTCATAGTCAGGCAGCTGCAGGAAAGATATCTAAGAGGTGTTTTTCCGGTCCCGTCTCAAGACCACCGTCGCAAGATCTACCCGAAAAACTGTTTTTCGGGTCCCGTCGCAAGCCCACTTTTAGCAAGCGAGATACCAATATTCTCTTGCGACGGCAAGAGAGCTCCGGAGCTGGGTTGACGGCAAGCTGAAACATCTCACTCAACTTACTGTTTCTCCATTCTAATTTATTTCGGTATATTTGTTTATCCAAACATTATGTTATAATTTACTTGCCTATTATTAGGAAGTAGAGTAATAAGAGCCCACAGTAACGTATATCCAATGGTTGATAATAAATTAATGTGGGACAGGACGCTTGGTTAAATTTTGTCCACGAAACAACAACAAACCCCAGCTTTGACTAGGCCTAGGCTATACTATTTACCGATTGTTTTTTCATATCAGAATTGCATTTATATAATCCTTATGATAATTAAATTGGCGGTGAATGTTATTCCGATGAAATGGAAGTTGTATAGCCTAGCCTATATATTTGTAAGATGTGCGCTGGCTTGGAGCAAGCCTGTGTTGTTTTTCCTGTCCTGTGATGATCTTGCGACGGCTCGGTTGAGACGGTGGTCTTGCGACGGGCCCGGAAAATCACGTCTCTACTGAAAGTAAGAAGTTGTGCAGTAGGCTAGGAGAAAATTTGGCGTAGAGGAGTGGCTGGTGCGTGTGATAATGAAGATGTATGAAGACTCACGAACGGTAGTGAGGGTGAAAGGTGTACTGAGTGAGGGACATATGCTAGGTGAAGGTTAGTTTTGTATCCCACGTACTGGGTACTAGGGACATATACTAGGTGTCATGTAAGGGTTAGTATTGTATCCCAAATACTAGGTACTAGGGACATATACTAGGTGTTATGTAGGGTTAGCTTGGTATCCCACGTACTGGGTACTAGGGACATATACTAGGTGTTACGTGAGGGTTAGTTTTGTATCCAACGTACTGGGTCTAGGGGGCGGCAGCCTCCACCCATAATACAGTACTAGGATAGGTTAGGTTAGGCTAATGGGGATGGATGTAGTTTCCAAGTGTACGGTCGTCATGTTTACATTTGTCGATCGCCGTTGTTAACCTGCCCTTCCCTACCTATCATGTGTTGATTGGTTGTCCATCTTGAGCTAATTCTTCAGACCAGCCCTATTAGAGTATTTTGGGGGAACTCAGTGGTGTGGTTAAACTATTTTTAATATATATTTGTTTAAATATGTAAGATATGCAATAAATTATGTAAAATATATTGTTTTTACTATATACCTATACATATAATTGTCATTATTAAGGAAATTCCATTGACTATTTACATCGCTAGGCCTAGTTTCCTTATTTCTATTAATTTCCTCCAGTTCACAATGAAACCTATTGCTAACTTCCTTGTTCTTCAGCAGCCGCGGCGGTGTCGGCGTTGGACGCTTGGGATAATGTTCCCGTCTATTTTGAATGCCATTCGATACAATAATATGTTGAAAGCCCCCCCTCACCCCCCCATGACATGTTATCATCATCATATATATTGCCAGTAGGGGCCAAACAACCACAAAAATTGCCGCAAAGCCCTTCCCTCAACATATTATTGTATCCAATGGCAGTCAAAATAGACGGGAACATGATTGCAAGCGTCCACCACCGCCGCCGCCGTCATGTTTACATGGTCGATCGCCGCAGTTTGGTTAGGCCTATTTGCCCCCTGCTGGCAAATTATATGATGATGACAATATGTCATGGGGTTGTTTGCCCCCCTCAACATATTATTGTATCCAACGGCATTCAAAATGGACGGGAACATGAAGGCAAGCTTTCGTCGCCGCTCTACGTAGTGTAAACATTGGTTGGGGTACGCCCGAACTCTACATTCTGCCCGGCTAGGCCTATATTATAGGCTACAATAAATGAGTAGGCTAAGCTATTTTATCTATAGGCTAGGCCTAGTCTAATATTACAATTTAAGGTAGCATTCAAGGAGACTACAGCAGGACTTACCTTTGACCGGGTATAGGCTATCCTAGTGTTTACTAGGCCTATACCCATTTGAAAGGACATTAGCCTAGCCTAACCTAACCTATCATAGTAGGCTATTATGGGTGGGGGCTGCCGCCCCGACACCCCGATTTTTGGTGTATTTGTCTATTTTGCCCCCTGCTGGCAATATGACGATGACATGACATGGGGGGTGGCAAAGTCACCCCTCAACATATTATTGTATCCATTGGCATTCAAAATAGACGGGAACATGATTGCAGACGTCCGCCGCCTCAGTCATGTTTTCATTTGTCGATCGCCGTTGTTAAGTTCGTGTCTATTTTGATGGAGATTTATTTTGGTTATTTGCCCCCTGCTGGAAATATATATTATGATGACAATATGTCATGGGGGGGTGAAGGGGGACAAAGCCCAACCTCAACATATTATTGTATCCAAAGGCAGTCTAAATAGACAGGAAAAGGATGGCAAGCATCCGACGCCACTACGCGTACGCGTAGTGTAAACAAGGCTGGCGATACACCCGGTAACTACATCCTACCCGGCTAATGTCCTTTCAAAGGGGTAGCCTACAAATTAGTAAACACTAGGATAGCCTATACAACGCAACTCTTGCCGATAGGCCTAGCCTAAAGGCTAACCTATTCATCAAGGTGTCTATTTTGACGGCAATTTTTTCGGTTATTTGCCCCCTGCTGGCAATATATATGATGGTGAAAATATGTCATGGGGGGGGGGGGGTGAGGGGGGGCAAAGCCTCCCTTAACATATTATTGTATCCAATGGCATTCAAAATAGACAGGAACTTTATTGCAAACGTCCGACACCTCCCCCGCCACCGCCATGTTTACATGTGTCGATCGCCGTGGTTAAGTTCGCGTCTATTTTGACGGCGATTTTTTTCGGTTATTTGCCCCCTGCTGGCAATATAAAAGAAGATGACAATATGTCATGAGGGGGGGGGGGGGGCCTCAACAATGACCTCTAACCTCTGTATCTCAAATAGGGCTAGAGCAAATTGGCTGCAAATTTCCACATCTAGCCTATTCCTTGACTGACTCTTCCCAAATGGTAGACATAGGGCCTATTAGCTTGATCACTAGGCCTAGTTGTTTTTTAGTTACAGAGGTTATAGCCTAGGTCATGATTTATTGCCTATTTACAGCGAATAGACTAGGCCTATTGTAGATTGGTAAAATATTTGCTTAATAGGCCTAGGCTATGTTGGCTGTGCAATTGTCTCGATTTGACTATTTTTACCTAATTAGGCCTAAAGCAGCCTGAGTCTATTCCCAACCCCCAAACAGTATCCCATGTTAAGCCCTAGGCTAGGCCTAGGCCTAATCCCACTCAATCAAAATTCGAACTGATAAATTCGTACCTACCGGTAGCGCTGCCTAGGCTAGGCCTATATTTTTCGTGAATAGATATAGAAAATGGTTTAAAGGAAAGACCATCCTATATTATGTTCAAATAATATGTAATAGCACTGTGTATGGTTGTACTAAATTTAAATAGTGATAGATGTGTATATTAATGGGATAAATACTCCGAAGTTCGCATACGTTCAGAAAATTATATTGCAACACTATTGCCAGATACTAATCAATCCCATTATCATTATATCATAATGGATTTTACTCATTTGCATAATTTCAAATACCTAGGACATTAATATAATATTTTCCTATATTTTTTGTAGTGATATTTGTCTGATTTAGTGGTATATTGGTGTCTGTCTAGGGTTATAATGCATTATGAAAGTTACCTCTGAATCTCTGACTTGGTAATAGTTCGGTATGGGTAACCCTGCTTTCTTTGAGTACTACACGGCAAGAGAAGCTTTCGGTTCTGTCATTACTGTTCAAGGTAAACAGCAACTGCTAAATTCGACATCATGTTCAAATAATATGTAATAGCATTGTCTATGGTTGTATTAGACAACAATCGTGATAGGTTTCTATTTTATGTGGATAAATAGTATTAAGCTGAATAAACTAAATACCGAAATTTCACTAGAGTGGTTGTGGATACATTTGCTAGATATGAGGGAGGAGGGAGGCAGGAAGGAAGGGTTAGGCAGTGTTGCCAGTTGTATCGCTAGATATTACCGCTAGATGTAGAGCTATTTACTTCAATTTAGCAGCCATTTTTTCATATCTAGAGAGATTTACTAGGGATAATTTAAAAATTTCAGACATTCTAGTCATATTACATTGTAAAATTTGCAAAACAAACAAACCAAAACTCTTTAGAAATTGCAGCATTATTCTAACATTGTTTGACTATGTAGCAACATGCTAGCGACTTTTTAGAAAGGATCTAGCGGTATTTTGTGGAGACATACTGGGAGGGTGGGAGGGAGGTGGTGGTTGCAGTGGTGCCAGTTGTAAAGCTACATATTACCACTAAATGTAGAGCTATTTACTTCAATCTAGCAGCCATTTCTTTTATATCTAGTGACATTTACTAGGGATAATTTGAAAATTTCAGACATTCTAGTCATACTATATTGTAAAATTTGCAAAACAAACAAACCAAAACTCTTTAGAAATTGCAGCATTATCCTAACATTGTTTGGCTATGTAGCAACATGCTAGCGACTTTTGAGAAAGTATCTAGCGGTATTTCGTGGTAACACTTTAGGTGGGTTAAAATACGAGTCAAACGGGCAATTGCCAAAACTTTAAAGGTCCATATCATTGTTATTAAACTAAGCATTTGGCAAAGGGAGGAATTGTTAAAAACCTTAGCCAATACTCTGTCATTCACCAAAAATAAATTTGAATTTATCATTATTATTTGGTAGGGTAGGTATGTATAGGTAGGTTGGCTAAATAATTGCTGGAATTCGTAGGGACTCGAACTGTTTTGAGGGAGTTAAATACCAAAAAAATATAGATCTGAATAATAAAGAGATTATGTTATTAAGCAAAACTGGGGGATGCGTGGAAGCCTATAGACTGTAGATGGTAAACTTTGTGTGGGTAGCGAATTCGGTTTTAAAGTAATTTAAGAATAGACAGTTTTCAATGCTGCGGCCAAACTATTCCACCCATTTATATTTTTTTGGTATCAAAACGTTCGGAATCGTGAGCCTCACCCAACTACGCAAGCATGGCTTTGATCATCGGCGTAGTTTTCAAGATGTGGAATTTTAAGTGGAATTCGAGTTTTTTTCAAGATTGCCGGAAAAAACCCCACGTGCTAAAGCAAAACCTTCTCTATAAAATTTGTGGAGCATTAGTAGGGGAGTGCGTATGCCAAAGCCCAGTCGTTTCCTGTGAGTGGGAGAGACGGTATTTAGGCGTCAAGTTTTTCGGGAAATCGGCTGCCACGGACCTGTTTGGCCGCCATGCCGGATGTTTAGCTTATCAAAAGTTGCCCAATACAAAAACGCACCTCTTGTGAAAGTTTGATCCCGATCCAAAAAGCGGTTCTGGAGTTATTTCGTCGAAACTGGCGCGTAAGAAGAATTTGGATGAAATCCCAGGTTTAATGATTACAATAGGAGTTCCCCGTAGGGGACGAACCCCTAATAATAATACTTTATTTCAGACTCACATAGTACAGAGGGGACCATACATACCTTACAGTAACATAAATATATATAAGCTACTGTACATACAGTAGGCTACATAAAATAAAAAGAAATTAAATAATACCCAGCTTGCTATCATGTCACAGCACTGCCTCAACCAAAAACAGTGGTCATCAAACTACTGTGTTACCAAAACCACTGCCCTAATTGTGTACAGTACCATGCCTCACATCATTTAGCTTCCGCTACAGTATATTGCTACAGTACAGTATAGGAATACCAGTACTGTACTGCACTATGAGGTTCAGTACCGGTATGCTAATTCTGTAGAGTAACAGACCTGAAATCATTACTTAAGGTTAAATATAGAGCAACTTCCTCCAGTGTGCCTGGATCCTAGAGGTGTACATTATGCTTGGAGTTTGTAGCATTTTAATGATACTGTTCTCAGAAGTGTTAAGGCGCTGAATGAATTTATATGTTAGCTTTCTAATGAGTGATTGGTAACAGTGTAAGTTCATATAGGCACATAGCGTACTTTTACTCTCATATTTTGAGAGCCCCAGAAACATTTTCATGATATTGTGATATGAGATACTTAGTCTATTCACTGTCATTTTCTTATAGTTCCACCATAGTTGTGCTGTATACATTGGTGAGCCGTAGGAGTTGAACAATGTTATTTTTGTATCCCATGTGCACATATGAAATTTTCCTGCATGTAAAGTTGCCTTCGCTGACGACCCATATCCTCATCATCTGAGCGATCACTTGAAATATAGTGTCCTAGATACTTTACTTTACTTACTTCTTCTATAATTTCTTCATACAAATGGAATTTAGGTAGCTTTGATTTCAATAGAAGGTTAGATTTAAATATTATGATATTGCTCTTTATAGGATTAAATTTGACTGAATGTTCGATTCCAAATTTTTCACATACTCTTAATAATTTATCCAGTCCTGCTCCAGAGGGCGCGATTAAGGCTAGGTCATAAGCATACATGAAATGATTTACAATGGTGCTGCCAATGTAGCACCCAGTGCGAGTCTTGCTCAGCTCCAGACTAAGATCATCCATGTAGAAGTTGAAAAGATACAGAGACAATATCCCCCCCTGCCTAACACCATTGGTTACGGCGAAAGAGCCTGACAGGATGTTGCCCCATCTTACACACATTTTGTTATTAGCATACCAGAAAATAAGTATCCTAGCAATATAGCTAGGCACTCCCCTGTTAACTAATTTTTCAAATAAGGTTTTGTGACACACCCTATCAAAAGCCTTACTTGCATCAAGAAAACAAGAGAAAATTGAGCTATTTAGCTTGTTGTATGTATCAATCACTTCTTTCAGCACATATATGCATTGGTCTGTGCCGTGATTTTTCTTAAAGCCAAACTGATTGCTGCTGGTGACAATATATGCAGACATTCTTTCTAGCAATATCATTTCAACTACCTTACTCACCATACTAGCAAGTGCTACTGGGCGGTAGTTGTCTTTAGCTGTAATTTTACCTGATTTATCTTTAATGACAGGAACAAGTATTACGGATATCATAGACTCCGGCAGGACACCATGCGTAAATAGACTGGTGATGCAAGAACTAAGTTTATCTATTCACAACTTATCTGCATATTTATGATGTTCCGCATATATACCATCCAGCCCACAAGCTTTGTTTAGGTTAAGTTTTCTTATGGCATTCTCAAGATCACTTTCAGTCACTTTAATGTCTTCATAATTACTATCTTTCACATATTGAATTGCACCATTAGTAGCCCTTTGGTTTACACTGTTAAGTAGTTCCTTAAAATGAGTTTTCCATAAGTCAGCAATGTTCTCTTCACCCGTAACCCCCTCAACACTGACAGGTAGTGGTGTGTTACAATTTTGCATGGATCTGATGTCCTTCCAAAAACAGTTAGTATCCTTTTCTGCCAGACTCTTTGCAAGGGCTGCCTTCCTTAATTTGTTTTCATTTTGCTTAATAAATCTAATGGCATATTTGGTCCTAGCCTTTGCTCTTTTGTGAAGTTCAAATATAGGCCCCTGTCTGGGCTGACCTACCTCAAGCCAATGAGACCTAGCATCTCTGGAGGCCTGATACAGGTCAGCCACATAGTCTTGCCAACCTGGCTTATTGAATGAGGACTTATATTTATGGCTATTAAAAATACTTTCCCCCACTTTTGATAAAGAATCTATTATAATATTGTAAAATTTAATAATGTCCTTTCTGTGTTGTGCATCACTACATTTTGGATCCCTGCATTGTGCTACACCATTACCATCATATTGCACCCTATTTAATAAGTCTTCGGTTTTATCACAGTACATTTGGCACTCTTCATTTGAGATTACATTCCATGGAACTTTTGCCTTGATGCAATTGCTAGTATCTGTTATTTCCGGTGCCTTATTCATTTGGATTGTTAATTCTATAGGTATGTGGTCGTCATCCGTAATGTCGTATCTTATGGCCATTTCTGAGATAGAGTCATGAAAGTCAGAGCTAGAGATTGCATGATCAAGCCACGACCTGGTCTCCCACGCTTCACTAACATATGTATAGCTATTTTCTGGAAGCAGGTTTTTGGAGGACAAAATTAAACCTTGCTCATCACAAAACCTTAACATATGTTTAGCAAACATGGAACCACCCAACTCGTGAGGGGTAGCATTCCAATCACCTATCACTGAGTAACACGTTATCTCTAATTCAGAAATTAGGCCACCAAGCTCCCCTAACTTTTCCAAATAAAGTTCTTCATTTTCTGCACACTGATACGGTAAGTAAACACAAAATATTGCAAATTTTCTGTGTCCCACTTCCAGCTGTATTCCCGCACACCAGCTTAAATTTGTCTCAATGGTTTTAATTACACTATCTAGGCACGATCTCCACATTATTGCAACTCCCCCTGGGGGGTGACCTGCCACAATACCATCACGTGTGTCCGTAGTGGACACCCCGTACCCATGGAAATCTTTATCTAATATGTTCAAATTACCTAAGTCCTGTTTTGTGTACCAGGTTTCCTGAAGGCAGACTATGTCACTGGTCCTTAATGTAGATACAATGTCAGGTCGCAACAGGAGATTCCTCTTTGTTTTGAGGAGTCCTCTGCAGTTGTATGAAGTTACTTTTATACTTGCTGCTGTTGTTGGTATCTCCTCCATTACTGCGGGTTGGATAGTGGTGTGCGATGCCTCCAAGTCCCAGAAGCCTCTGCACTGTCCTCATTGGGATATTGTCTTGGTTCTCTGTACCAGTTGACATATGCATCTTCTGGCCACAGGTCAGGATTCATGAAAACATCTGGATCTGGACATTCGCTAGTTATACAAAAGGAGGCACAGGTAGTGGACCTGGAGAGGGTGGTCAGCTGTCTTACCTCTATATTTATATGTAGATTATCAGCCAAGTATATCTTGAGATTCTCAGCAGTAACACTAGGGTTGAATCCTGTGGCAAACACCCTAGCTAGTCGGGGCCTTTTGATGGTATTGAGGCCAGTATCCTTGCCCCTACCTTTAATTCCTAGCTGTTTTCTCGGTCTAGGGTGAACCTGCTCGCCTTCCCTAGAGTAGCGAGGCTTGCCATTCACCCATTTGACCATAGTCCATGGGTTTTCCCTTGCATTGTCTCCTTCATTTGGTTCAGTTTGTGTAGGTAAATTTGAGGATGGTGTAGCTGGCACTGTATTATCTTCTCTCGTTGCCGACGATAAAGATTGCTGTTGTGTTCGGTGTTGTTGCTGTTGAGGTCGCTGCTGCTGCCACACCTGGTGTTGCCTTTGATATGAATGCTGCTGCTGGGTTCGTTTGGATTGTTGTAGTTGTCGCTGGTGTTGTTGCTTTTGTTGATGCTGTTGCTGCTGCTGCACCTGCTGTTGTTGCTGTTGTTGCTGTTGCACCTGCTGGTGCTGCTGCTGTTGTGGTTGTTGCTGCTGCTGTTGTTGTTGCTGCTGCTGTTGTTGTTGTTGATGCTGTTGTTGTATGGGTTGCTGTTGTTGCTGGGGCTGTTGTGTTTGGAGTTGTTGCAGCTGTTGCTGTTGTAATTCAGCCTGCTGTTGCTGGTGGTGGTGTTGTAGGCCTATGGGTGGTTGTTGTTGTTGATGCTGTTGTTCTAGATGCTGCTGCTGTTGTTGTGTCACTTGTACCTGTGGTTGAGGTGGAGTGTTAGTAGAGTTATTTTCTAACTTATTCACTCTGTCAGCTACATTTGAAACCACACTGCTTATGTCCACTATGGTTTCTTTTTGACCTGTGGTACACTCTCTCAGTAATTTAACTTCCATTTGGGTCTTCTTGATTTCACTAAGTAGCACTGACACATCTATCCTATCAAATTGTATAGGTGGTAGGTCCTTTAGGTCCATGGCCACGAAAGTGGGTAAGCCCACAGCCTTACTCTCTTGTAGCAATTTAATAATGTCTTTAATGTTCTCAGCATTTTTGTTTGCACCAACTCGCTTAATATTTCGATAATTGTTATCTTCACTAGTACCAATAAGATCAAACACTCTGTTCTTGGCTGCCACAATTTTATCTTCATCATAAAAGGGCACACAAAGCTGCTCAATACTGTCTGTAGGTAGACTATCTATTTTATTTGATATAAAGCATAACAGTTAGTTGATTTCAAGGCCATCACTATTTCGTCCCTGGGTTGAGATTGTCCCACCTGGCCCCGCCAAATGATACCCAGATGACCAGGGGGGCAGATATTCCACTTCACTTTTCACTCACTTGTGGACAATTTATTCACTAACACTGTATATGTTCCACCACATTCTCTGTGCATTCATTGTGGGGTTATATACGTTGTTTGCTCTGTGTAGTGTTGACATAGGGTATATATGTTGATAACTTGGAGCAGCAGTTCACCCAAGGTACCTCTCTTCTTCTTCTTTAAAAAAAGTTTAAAATTCCATCTATATATCGCACTGAAGGCAATCTGATTCTGTGGGTGAAGTGCTGAAACAGCTAGATTCCGTGCATTAGTGTTCGGCAGGGTTGATTGGACCTGCTCACAATTTACACAGCCCTTGAAAAAAGGTCAAAGTTCAAACATGTGCTAGCTTTGACCTAGGCACCTAGCTCATTCTTCATCAAACCACACAGCACAGAAAAAGTGAGTACTAAAGTAGCCTTCAACTCTTCGAGTTTTGTTCAAAGTTTTCCTCTAAGCCTATTTAATTTGAAATTCATTTTTTCTTTAATGTAAATCCAATGTAATTTCTAACAGTATACTGTAGGCCTACATAATTATAGCATACCGGGTAGCCTATATATAAATATTTATTTGTATAAATTTATATACATTTATTGTATTCATATATGCAGTATTATATATATATATATATATATATATATATATATATATATATATATATATATATACAGTATAGGCCTATAGGCCTAATTATAATATCCGATAATAATATAATATATATCTAATAATATTAATAATTAGGTTTGGCATTTTATTTAGTTGTTTGGCACATTATTGGAACCAGTCTGGCATCTTTTGCTCTGAAAAACCTGGCAACCCTGAGTCCTCTACCCCTACCTGCATCTCCCCGCGGTGGCACCGTTGTGGTTGTTTGCTGTTGTTGTTTACCTTGGCCGTTGTTGCTACGTCACTGGTGATGTGTTTGCGAGTGCTACCTGCTTTTTTAGTTGTTCTGGTTTCATGTGAGCTACTTGGGTCGCCGATATCTGTGGTAGTGATGGTACCATTGAGGGTAGTGTTGTGTTGGTAGGGTGGTGACGCTGAAGTGGTGGCTGGCTGGCGGCCTGGCTTGTGTGTGTGAGCGAGAGGGGAGGTGCTGTTGCCAGTTTGTTATAGTGAATTTTTCTGTCTACAGGCGAGCCGATATCAAGGCAGAGCTTCCTACAACCTGCCTTGACAACAAGGCTTTTGTTGTTATGTAATCGACCTCACCCAATACAGTACCGTTATGACTGATTGCATGTCTGACTAACAGTCCAATACTGGTATGAGATGAGGTACTGGCAGAAATGGAAATGCTGGATGAGAATGTTACAGGATGAGAAAGATTATCTAAATGGAGTAAGTGAGTGAGAATACGACTGAAGCCACTGAATGAGGAGTAACCTAACATTACAGTCTGAATGATAAAGGTTTTGTAATGTGAATGGGAGTGTAAGGATATTATAATGCAGATCGGAATGCTGAGAAATTGTAATGCGAAAGGAAAGAGATTGGATGATTTTGAGTACGGTACTGGGTATCAGGATCTATAAATTTAAGTCAATCATATAACCTTTATTACTAATTTACTAATCCTGCATGATATAACCAATAACTTTGCATGAAACATTTTGTCATATTCAGAACATTGAATATTAATGGTTCTATGGTACTAACTTTACTAATATACCAACAATTACTAATCCCATATAATCTCATAAAATATATTCTTTATATTAAGTTGGCACAAGGGTATACAATATATTTTTATATCATATATATTCACTATTTTTGGATATTCTCATGGAGGACAGTATTATCAACTAATAATTAACCCACTGAACCCCAGCGACGACAACGTGTCATCGGCAATGTATGTAACGCTAAACCCCAGCGACGACAATGTGTCGTCACTGGTACTCCGGTCCTATGGCACCTAGAGGGCTCAGATTTGTATGGGAACTGTGTAAGTATCCCACGCAACCATGCCGATGGTCGAAAACTCTCAAAGTCCAACCGCGTGCGCATGAGCACGCAAAAACATGTTTTTTGGGTGTTTTTGCCTTCAATTTCTTACTCTTCTAAAATCGACTTTCGGGGGCTCCGTAGGACCCCTTTTTGATCGTTTTTTTGTGGTTTTTCCTTCATTCCTAACTCATTCGCTATTGTTTCTGGGATTTTTTTTTTCTTCAAATCCTGCCGGTCCCTGGTGGTACATTTATTTATAACTAGCTGGGGCTCAGTGGGTTAACCTTGTTGAACTGGTCGCCGACATGATAGTGGATATCACTCTAAATATGTGGGGCACAGGGAAAACACATCCTCCTTCAACGGTTTATTTCTCCGTAATAAGTTAATAACAACAAAGCTTACAAGAATGGCCGCTAGGGGCAATACAGAGAATGGAACTAAATAATGGCAAACTAATTTATCCTTTGGAAAGTAACTCCTTATATATTTATTCCGAGTAACTTGAGTTTATATCTTAACATCCCCTCTTAAACTTAAGTTATTCCCCTGACAACACTGAACTTATTCAATTTGTACCTTGATACTGGCTTTGTAAATAAATCTGCAATGTTATCTTCAGAAGGTACATAAGCTAAATCAACAATCTTGCTTTCCACTTCTGACCTGATAAAATGGTATCTAATATCAATGTGCTTAGATCTTTGATGGTGTACAGGGTTCTTGGCTAATGCTATAGCTCCTTGATTGTCTACATTCAAAGTTACAGTGTCTCTTTCACAACCTGTCATATCAGAATACAATTGTCGCAAGAAATTAGCTTCTTGCATAGCACAAGTCATGGCCATATATTCTGCTTCACATGTAGATAAAGCTACTACTCTTTGTTTTTTACTTTTCCAAGAGATCAATGGGCCTTGTTTACTCAGTTGAAAACTATAGCCTGTCGTACTACGTCTATCTTCTGATGCTCCCCAGTCTGAATCACAGTAACCAGTTAATTTCAATTGCCTATCTGACTTCTGAAAATTTAAACAATAATTCAATGTCCCTTTAATATACTTCAGTACGTGATTAGCTAAGCCTAGATGGGCCTTAGTGGGCTTGGACATAAACTGGGACAACTTTGTTACTACATAACTTAAATCAGGCCTTGTTCCTGTCATAACATAAATTAAACTCCCAACAATTTCTCTGTACAATCTTGGATCAGCCAAATCAGTAGAATGATCAGAAATCAACTTACTTACAGTCGGGTTACATGGAATGGCTTTTGGGTTACAGTCCTTCATATGAAATTTCTCAAGAATTCTCTCACAATATTTTCTTTGGTTCATACTAACACTCCCCTCTAAACCAAAAGTGAATTCAATTCCAAGAAACCATGATAATATTCCCATGTCTTTCATTTTGAATCTATCTTTGAGGGATTTCTTTATGGCATGAAGTGCTTCATCATTACTGGCTGCTATAATTATGTCATCTACCCATATTAGAGTCATTGTTACTGTATCACCTTCAAACTTTGTATACAAACAAGGGTCAGCAACAGATCGGGTGAAATTCTGATCAGTTAGAAAATTATGTAACATATTACTCCAGTTCCGTCCACTTTGTTTCAATCCATACAAAGATTTTTTCAGTTTGCATACAAGTTTTTCACCGTTTTCATTTTTCTTGGTAAAACCTTCAGGCTGCTCTAGGTAAATTTCACAATCTATCTCCACATTTAGATAAGCTGTTTTTACATCCATTTGATGAACCTTCATTTCTTCTTGAGCTGCTAGCTGCATCATCATACGAATGGAAGTGTGGCGTGCTGTTGGTGAAAATATCTCTTCATAGTCTACATTCTTGACTTGCGAATATCCCTTTGCTACGTATCTTGCCTTGAATTTTTCTTTGTTGTTCGGACCTAGTTTTACGGCGTACACCCATTTTCCACCAACAACTGATCGGTCTTCAGGGAGTGGTGTTAACTCATAAGTGTCGTTTTCATCCAAAGCGTTGATTTCTTCTTTCATTGCTTCATGCCACTGATGAGACTCTGATGATGAGAGAGCCTCCTGATATGTACTTGGGATGTCAGCAACACGATAGCAGTAATCAATCGAACATTTCGCAACATTTGATAAATCTTCATCATCCATGACATACTCTTTCAAGTGCTTGGGTAAGTTCCGATTTCTTTGGGGGTGAGATGCAGTCTCAGGATGATAAGACCGCATCTCTAGCTGCCACTAAACCAGCAGTTCAACCAATGCAACAGTTCTAAAAACCTTTTCTTATATGAATCATCCTGCACATGCCATTTCTCATCCACTTCCTCCCCCACCAGGAAGTGATCCGCCCATCTTATAACAGAATCTGCCCGGGGGCATCTAGCTACAAGGTACAGCCAGAGTCCAGGCGCGCCACCCCCAGAGCTACAAGGACATAACCACCACGCGCCAAACGCCCTTGATCCTCTCAAGCCGGGCGCCTTAAGTAGGGGCAAGAAGATTGCCTTATACTCACCCAGCCTGGACATCAGTAACTAAGCTTGCCATTTGGTATTATTTAGTTCTGGGTAAGAACAGCCAGAGATAGCTGGTGTTCAACTTGTCAGTTGTGTGCTGTGATCGAAGATCTACCAGGTTGGGTTCCCCCCATCAGGAAGAGGACTAGCTTGGGCAACCCCCTTTGGGCTCCCCCTTTCTGGCCTTCGATGCGGTGCACAAACCAAGTACCAAAGGATTCCTACCTTGTTTTGTTCAAGGGATTATGAGGATAGTGTAGTAACTTGAGATCTACCAGATCGGGTTCCCCCCATCAGGAAGAGGACTAATTTTGGGCAACCCACTTTGGGCTCCCCTTTCTGGATTCTCTTTTTGCTACATGGTTCTGATAGTTCCACGAACTAGCAAGGAAGGAAGACACTTACCTTGACCCCCCTTAGACTACCTATAATGTCACTATCTAGACTGCTTGCCACTCTAGGTAGATCATTATGCTAGTCACCCTAACCCCCCAAACCTTGTAGCAGAACTCCAGCATATCCTTTGGGGATCACTGCACTGTGGGAGTGCAAGAGGAACCCGGTTGTCCCGTGGTAGGCGCCAAGGTCTAAGGAATCATCTTGTGACTCACCCTGGACCAGTAGCTGGAGTCATCACGCCCAGCCGCCGCCGCCCCCCCCCCCCCTGGACCAACTTCCGGATTCATCACGCCCAGCCGCCCTCCGGACTACTGGATCTTCCCTCGATCTACGGGCCCTCCTCTTCACTACAGCTCTCCTTTAAGTGCTTTTGTACCATTTATGGGTATAGAGTTGACTCAGGGTTGTGGTAGAAGTTATCTTCAGGGGTTCTCATTAACATTACGTCTTGCGAGAGGTCTTTCTTCTCCCTACTTAAATTGACGTTAATTAGCCCACTTGCCGGGACCCATTATACATACCTATCAGGGGATCCTTATATATGCACCTTCCCGGGTTATTGGTCTCCCATAGCCCGACAGAGGGGGCGTGCTTATATAAGACCCATAGCATCAAACACAAACACATATTTGCACGTAATCTAGTCCCTTTGTATAACTTCTAGCCTAATTCATTTAACATTCTGTCAGGTTCATAACTCGAATAGATTTCACTCTATCTCAGCTCCCGACGATTGTTGCCTCAGCCTTCAGCACCTTGCTAGTACACAATTAGAGTTAAGGATTAATCTTTGCCAGGTGAGATCTAGCACGCCTATAGTATTAATATCATTTGTGAGCCTTTCCGAGCCCACTTCATTGTTGATGACCACTTGGCCATTATTGCTTTAGAGTCAATTAACGTCACTATATGCCGGGGACATCATTGCATGATCCAGACGGCATTTGCCATTACTGCACTCTTGTCTTTTGTTGAGATCCTCTCTGAGATCTATTTGGGTAGGAGGTGTACCTCCACCATTTTGGATACCTTATAATTGTATCCTAGGAGTATTATTATTACCTTGAGTCCGGACCCATTGTCCGACTCCTATTGCTTACTTGATAACCTGAGTATTGTATGTCTTAATTATTCTTATTGTTGTTGATGATCTCCAGGTTACAGGTATAAAATATATGTCTTGCTCCTCCATGAACCAGGTGTTAAACTGAATAAAACCCATGTTAACTTGTTACCTGTGTGCTTACTATCCTGCTGTGTTGTCTCTTTATTTAAAGTTTAAGGTATACCTATCCAGTTAGAGAGCTGCTCATTGTACAAAGAATATCTCGCGTTCCAATTTGGACCGGGCATAACACTGGTGGCAGCGGTGTCTCTTTCTCGAAGGTAGCCTTTCAGGTTTTTCCTGCTTTAAATATTTTGAGAGTATCACAACAGGGATAAGTAGTCAGGATGGCAGGGAAAGCACTGGATATTATTCCTTTCAGACCAGAGGAAACTGACATTGCCACCTATTTAGAGGTTGTCAAGCCAGTGCTTGACATCTTATTTAAAGATGAAGTTGCCCCTAAACTACATACTGTAGTCATGAAGCTAGGGCGGTCTATGGCCCTAGTTTCCAGTTATGTAAAAGAGAACCCCGGAATGACCTGGGAACAGTTTGAAACATACACTAAAACTGCCATTAACCCCGTCTTAGGTACTGTAATAGCCGACCAGCAATTTCACGCCATCACCTACGACGGGGACCTCGACGCCACCATCAGCAAGCTTACCAGGCTGGCTTCCACCGCATTCACAACGGCTACAGCTGCAGAGAGGAAGGAGAACGTCCGCCGGACCCTGATGAGGATCCTTCCGCGTGCAGTCCGGGACCACTTTGCCATCACAGAACCGGCCGGATATGATACAGACCTCCCTATCATACGCCGTATTCTGGCCCTGCAAAAATCCCAGGAGCAAGGAAAGATCGCGGGTATCCAACGAGCTCCCACTAAGCCACAAGGAGCTCATTCCGGACCAACCTACCACCCTAGCCGCAACCAGGACAAGCCGGAAGAATGGGCCAGAGTCAAGCCTGGAGACTGGAAGCCCTGCGGGTCCCAGTGCCATATTAATGGGTTGAAGAGGTCTTTTGCCGAGTTGCTGGCCAAACGCTCGAGGGTTCCACTGTTCTGGGGACAGATTCCCTGGCTGAAGCCCTCCAGAAGAGTTGCCACCATCCTAGAAGACGGCACCGCAGGAGCTGAGGACTACGACGAGGTTGGTGACCCGGATGACCACAGTACAGTCGAGCCGGAAGTCATCAAACCGGGTTTTTAGACCGCCCCCGCCCACCAACGTGCAAACTGGCGGGTGCTCGAGATAGGGGCAGCTATGATATGATAAAGCCTCCCATTTACACCCACCTGACCATCCAGGGAGTCAACTCTCGACTCCTTGTCGACACCGGAGCTTCAAGATCCTGTATTTTTTCCTCTTACCACCAGAGACATCACAACACTTTTGGACCGATTCAACACTTGTCCACCACCCTCATTGATGCCAACGACAACCTTATTTCTAGTACTGGCATCACGGCCCCACTGTATGTGGCCACCCCTCACCTAACCACGGCCATCACCACGCTTTCATGGTATTTCCCTCCCAAGAAACCACCTAAGACGGATACCTGGGATTCGACCTTCTCACGGCCCTCCGCACTACTATCCAGTGTGTTGAAAGAAGATTGTTATTTTCCACCAAACCCCCAGGACTCACCACTCCGAAGATTGCCACACCGCTCCATGACCCTCCTCAAACCTTGAAAGCCATCCGTGTTGCATTGGCCAGCACCATTCAACCCATCACCTTGCTGCCACATCATGAACATTGGGTACCCATCCATCCAGCTCCAACGGAGAACTCATTCACACTCCCTCTCTTCAGAGCCCTTTTGACAGGGATTGTCTCACTGCTCCTGCCATTTTAAAACAAAATGCAGTAAGAATAGCCAACATCTCCAACCACCCTACCCAGGGGTCTCACCATCGGAGAACTAGAGACTTATGATGACCAGCCTTCAACCAACACCACCACCTCCATTCCTGCATCAACTCCATCACTCCCAGACGTTCCTACGCACCTCGCCCCTCAACAAAAGGACGATCTGTGCCAGTTAATGGCCGAATACCAGGACATCTTTCCCACCAACTCCCAAGATGTAGGCCACACCCATGTCCTAGAACACCACATTCACACTGTTGGATCCCCAGTCAGACAGGCTATATGAAGAAAGAACCCCCTTCAGCGCCAAGAAGAACAGAAGCAAGTTGCAGAGATGTTAGAAGCTGGCATCGTCAACCCCTCAACTAGCCCTTGGTCCTCTCCAGTGGTACTGGTCAAGAAGAAGGATGGGTCATCTCGATTCTGCATCGACTACCGACAACTCAACGATGTCACCATCAAAGATGCCACCCCACTACCACGCATCGACGACTCCCTAGACTCCCTCTTAGGGGCCAGATGGTTCTCCACACTGGACCTGCAATCCGGATACTGGCAGATCCCCGTCGCCCCCACCGACCAAGAAAAACAGCTTTCTCCACCAACCAAGGGAAGCTTTACGAGTTCTCAGTGCTGCCATTCGGATTATGTAACGGTCCCGCCACCTTCTCCCGACTGATGGAATCCGTACTTCAGGGATTAACTTGGGAAACATGTCTGGCGTACTTGGACGACATCATAGTATTTGGTCGTACCTGGGCAGAACACCTCCAACGCCTCCGCCAAGTTTTCCAGAGGATCCGACAAGCCGGATTAAAGCTGAAGCCTACTAAATGCACCATGGCTCGACATCAGGTCCAATTCTTAGGACATCTGGTGTCAGAAGAAGGACTTGCACCTGACCCCAAGAAACTCCAAGCCATCCAGGAGATCCAGCCCCCGAAGTCAGTAAAAGGAGTAAGAGCTTTCCTAGGCCTTGCCTCCTACTATCGAAGGTTTGTGAAGAATTTCGCCACCATTGCCAGACCTCTACACGACTTAACTAGGAAGGAAGAACCTTTTGTGTGGACCCCCGACCGTCTCCAAGCCTTCACCTCCCTCAAGGACCTACTCGTATCTTCCCCTGTCGTCTCTTTTCCGGACTACCAACTACCCTTTAGACTCTACACCGACGTGTCCCTTCTCGGCGTCGGTGCAGTCCTCTCCCAAAATCGAGAAGGACGAGAGCACATCATTGCTTGTGCCAGCCGGACCTTAACCCCGGCAGAAACCAACTACCCAGTAACTAAAAGAGAATGCTTAGGGATCGTTTGGGCCCTCCAACACTTCCGGGCCTACCTAGCTGGCGTCTAGATCACCATCATCACTGACCACCAAGCCTTATAATGGCTCAGGAAATCTGACTCTAAGAATGCCCTAACAGTCCGTTGGCGAGAATCACTTGAGGAGTTTGATTTTGAGATTTCCTACAGGCCGGGAAAACTCCATACCAATGCAGACGCCTTATCCCGGCTCCCACTGGCACCAGAACAACTCAACGCCATCCAAGAACCTCGACCACCACCTACTACCACTCCCTCTCTCATCCAGGCCTACCTCCGGAACGACAAACCAACTTGGATCTCCACCCGACTTTTTGGCCTCTTACAAAGAAGGGGTGATGCCCTCTTTACCCCCGAAGGTCAGATCGTACTAGGGCCTGATGATGCTGAACAAATGATGTCTTCCTTGCACACCAACAACGGGATCCATCTAGGCCAAAAGAAGTTGGTGAACACGTTCAAAGACATCTACTGGACTCCTCGCCCCTACACCACGGCCAAGAAAATCACTGAAGCTTGCCGTGCCTGCACCCTGGGAAAAGACCAAACACGCACTCCAGGACCTTCCGGCAAACTCATCGCTTCTAAACCTTGGCAACTTTTGGCAGTGGACGTCATGGGACCTCTACAAAACGACAGGGGATACCGCTACATCATCACCTTCGTGGACACGTACTCAAAATACGTGATCGCCTGCCCTGCCAGAGAACACACTGCTATGGCCGTCACCGAGGCATTATTACAACATGTCTTTCCCTATTTTGGATTGCCACAGGCAATCCACTCCGACAATGCCCCTGAATTCACCGGACAAATTTGGACGCAGATCTCCGAAATGTTTGGATTTCACATTAGCCACTCTTCACCCTACTGGCCAAAAGGAAACTCCATCTGCGAGCGATCTCATAGAACCATCGCCAATCAAATCCGGACCCGCCTCAAACAGATGAACTCATCGGACTGGACCAGCCAAATTCGCATCATACAATGGGGAATAAACACCTGCCCCAGAGACAATGGGATCACCCCTCATGAGATGGTTTTTGGGAGCCCACCTCTCCTCATACCACTACGTCACTTAGCTGCCCCTACTGAGGCCTCACCAGGTCTAAATACCAACCTCGTCCACCTCAGGAACCGCCTACGTCAGCTCCAGTTTACCCAAGATCTCCAGCCTGATGAAGCCCCCAAGAACAACCCTCACCAAGTAGGCGACCTAGTCATGGTCGCCATCTTACCTGTACCCTCCAAACTGAAGCCACGGTACAAGGGTCCATTTGAGGTCCTGATCAGTTCACCCCTTCTCACCTTCCTAAACATCGACCTCCTCCTGTTCTCTCTACTCAAACCCAAACTTCCCCCTCTTCTCTTTCACCTCCTGTCACCTTCACCCCATCCCACATTCCTAAGCCCAAATCTTCTCACATCTCCTCTCCTTCTCCCTCTCCTCTCGTTTCACCTCCGCAACCTCCTTCTCAACCATCGCCTTTAATTAACCTTGCCACGTCTAGTCTTCCCCCCTCGCCACCACAACTCACCAACATACCCCCCACTTTGCCTATAACCCCCAGCTTCCATCCTAAAAACCCCTCACCTACTCCTCCTATCTCTAAAACCCTACCTTCTTCTCCTCAATCTATTTCCCCTCCTCAACTTCCCAGGCGAAAAACAATATCCAAATTTCGCTCAATGTCACCTCTAACTCCATCTCCCCCATTTCCCAGACTGCCTTCTCATACCCGCTGTGGAAGATCTGTGAAGCCACCCACCAGATGGGAACCAGCCCAGTCCCAGCCTAAAGCGAGAAAGGTTAAGGATCAAGCGTCTTCAAGCTCCTCCCCCCAGCCTGGTACTTCGGCGTCCGCACCAAGCTCCTCCCCCCAGCCTGGTACTTCGGCGTCCGCACAACCTCATGACCTGGGCCAAGCCAGGCTCTCTGTCATCACTCTCCAACCACCTCCAGCCACGACAACGCCCTCGCTGACGACCACCACCAAGATGCGGATTGACATGATAACCCTGACGCGGAAGGACTCCACCAAAGTAATCAAGTCACCTCACCAACTCCTCGACCATTTGAGGTACTATGACTCCTCTTCTCTCCTCACCCTCACCGGAGACAAGATGGCCACCCCTAACAACCAGGGTAATTTATTACCACTTCCTCCAGCACCTGACCCCTGTCTATGAAGATAATACTTCAAGACATTACCAGCTCCAGTCCCGGGGTCGGGACTTTTCTCTACCAGATGGTAGTGAGATGCGGTCTCAGGATGATAAGACCGCATCTCTAGCAGCCACTAAACCAGCAGTTCAACCCATGCAGCAGTTCTAAAAACCTTTTCTTATATGAATCATCCTGCACATGCCATTTCTCATCCACTTCCTCCCCCACCAGGAAGTGATCCCCCCATCTTATAACAGAATCTGCCCGGGGGCATCTAGCTACAAGGTACAGCCAGAGTCCAGGCGTGCCACCCCCAGAGCTACAAGGACATAACCACCACGCGCCAAACGCCCTTGATCCTCTCAAGCCGGGCGCCTTAAGTAGGGGCAAGAAGATTGCCTTATACTCACCCAGCCTGGACATCAGTAACTAAGCTTGCCATTTGGTATTATTTAGTTCAGGGTAAGAACAGCCAGAGATAGCTGGTGTTCAACTTGTCAGTTGTGTGCTGTGATCAAAGATCTACCAGGTTGGGTTCCCCCCATCAGGAAGAGGACTAGCTTGGGCAACCCCCTTTGGGCTCCCCCTTTCTGGCCTTCGATGCGGTGCACAAACCAAGTACCAAAGGATTCCTACCTTGTTTTGTTCAAGGGATTATGAGGATAGTGTAGTAACTTGAGATCTACCAGATCGGGTTCCCCCCATCAGGAAGAGGACTAATTTTGGGCAACCCACTTTGGGCTCCCCTTTCTGGATTCTCTTTTTGCTACATGGTTCTGATAGTTCCACAAACTAGCAAGGAAGGAAGACACTTACCTTGACCCCCCTTAGACTACCTATAATGTCACTATCTAGACTGCTTGCCACTCTAGGTAGATCATTATGCTAGTCACCCTAACCCCCCAAACCTTGTAGCAGAACTCCAGCATATCCTTTGGGGAACACTGCACTGTGGGAGTGCAAGAGGAACCCGGTTGTCCCGTGGTAGGCGCCAAGGTCTAAGGAATCATCTTGTGACTCACCCTGGACCAGTAGCTGGAGTCATCACGCCCAGCCGCCCCCCCCCCCCCCCCCTGGACCAACTTCCAGAGTCATCACGCCCTCCGGACTACTGGATCTTCCCTCGATCTACGGGCCCTCCTCTTCACTACAGCTCTCCTTTAAGTGCTTTTGTACCGTTTATGGGTATAGAGTTGACTCAGGGTTGTGGTAGAAGTTATCTTCAGGGGTTCTCATTAACATTACGTCTTGCGAGAGGTCTTTCTTCAAGTTAGAAGTTGAACATTGAAAATTGTGGACTCTAACTTATTTCAATCATATATTTCGGCTTATTTGAATTTAATTCCTTACGGATTTCAGAGATGCGTAATCACACTGGTTTTAACACTGGCACACTTATATATATAGAATCTGAATCTATAGCCTTGGTTTCAATAACAATTCATATAAATTGTTTCAATATAAGGAACTTTCGGAATCTGTTTTTTTTCTCGCAGAGCAGAATTATGGCAGAGTCGATGCCTACTAAATTCGGCTTATTTGGATTTGATTTCTTATAGATGTCAGAGAGGTGTACGAACACTGGTTTTAACACTAGTACACACATATACTGAATCTGTATCTATAGACTCAAGTTAATTTACACTTTTGAGGATTTATCCCGAAATAAGGAACTTCTGGGACTCTAACTTATTTGTCACTGGTAGGAATTATGGCAGAGTTAATACATGCTCAAATTTGGCTTATTTGGATTTAACTCCTAATATACGTCAGTGAGGTGTGTTAATATTGATTATTATACTGATACACTTATATATAGAGACAGTATTTATAGACTCGAGTTAGATTACACTTTAATTGATTTATCTTCAAATAAGGAACTTTTTAACTGCGTATTTATAGAGTCACCGTGCGCACTGGTGGTCTTCAATAAGTTAATACTGAAGAACTTTAATTCACTTTCTCCTTGGTCACTTGGCATTGATTTATATTCACTTTATCAATGGTGATATTCACAGGTGCTGGATAGTTTAACTGCTTGTTGTCTTCTGAGTCTCCGTAGGCTGTCTAGGGGGCCCGGTCGTGTGAAGTAAGTTACAGATGGGTTAATGGGCTTGAGGTCTTAAATGTGGTTCCATAACTATAATTAAATAGTTGGTCACCACATCGGACTAACGCAAGTATTCTCAGCCTATAGCTTTAGTGCAGAATACTTGTCTATCCTGACCGTTATATTAACCGTTGATGGAATTCAGTTCAGGTACTCTTGAAGTGAGATCTTAAATATACTGCCTCAGTTATGACGAAGTAGCACTATATCTGGCTAAGGCGAGAAGACTGTGTAAATATCTATCTCGTCTGCCTCTGACCCTTTTAAGAGGTTCAAGGAATCCGGGGCAGTGTTGAAACCTTTTAGTTGTAAAGTGTAATGGTATGCCACAGACAAAATGCACCTAGGACATGTATAAGCAGAGTGCCTGTGAAGGTATCTCGCAAAGCCCTTCTTTCTACAAGTGACCGCGGTATGCCAAGGTCCCTCGTATAAAGGTGGAGCGTGGTGGTTAAACCTTTCAGTTGCACTAGTCTAATGGTATGCCAGTAGACTCAGTACACCTAGGACTTAGTGAGGGTTTCTCGCAAGCCCTTACCCTCACAGTAGATCGTGGTATGCCAGATCTCTTGCGAGGAGTTAGAGTGTTAACTTTTAATAATAGAAGATCGAAGGGTAGGTATGCCTGAGTCCTTCAACTCTCTACTATTAAGAGTAGAACCTATTGAAAGGTGTCTATGTTAGTTACTGGTATGCCAGTAATAACAAGGATTCTTCCAGTAGGACACTCATATCCCATACAAGGTCTCAATCTCAGTCACTGGTATGCCAGTGATGACAAAGATCCTAGTAAGAGGATACTTTGGGTGTGTTAACTTTTAACACTAGAAGTTTGAGGGGTAGGTATGCCTGAGTCCCTCAACTCTCTAACATTAGGAGTCGAACCTATTAAAGGTCTCTATGTTCGTTACTGGTTTGCCAGTAAGAACAAGGATCCTTCCAATAGGACACGTAACCTAGAAAAGGTCTCTATATTAATCACTGGTATGCCAGTAATAATACAGATCCTTTTAATAGGATACAGTTGCCATATCTGTAGTAATAAAGTATTGAAGAGTAGGTATGCCTGACAACTTCAACTTTTACCAATAAAGGTACAGCCCATTAGAGGCGTCAATGTTAACTGATGGTATGCCACAATTAACAATGACCCCTTAATAGGATTTTTAACTCCTCAGACAAGTAGATGTTCGGTATGCCGTCTATCCAACTGAGTGGGAGGGTAATCTTGAGGTTCCTTACATGGTATGCCACTAATAAGAAGCCTCAAAATTGCTTAACTTCCTTCAGAATTCCCTGGCATAGTATTCACAATTACTGAGGGGTACCCGTACCCCCTTTGAGGAGAGCAAAGGCGTGAGCGCGCATTCTCTGTTAGGACAGGAAGTCCTTCTTGTCCTAGGGAGAGGTCGGCTTCCTTTACTTTACTTAATAACTCTACTATACTTGAAGATATTACAAAGGTGGTATTTTATGTAGATGGTACTCAAGCCAAGGCTTATTTGGATTTACAGATCACAGGTGGGGTCATGAGATTGCGGAGATAATTACATTTTTGTTCAAGGTTTGATGATGTTTGGGCTTGAACTTTGAGTGGGAAAATTCAGGGTGAAGGAGTTACAAGAAAAATGAGGTTTACTATGCGCATCACGATATTTCATTAGAGAAAATAGTCTGTCATCTTTAATATTGAGATCAGGGGTAGATGAGCATTCATGTTATCTTATTATCTGAAAAACTGGTAATTTAGGAGCTTCCTTAGATACGAGATGTGTATCTAAACGTGCGCTCTGATCCCGGAATATTGGTAGGTCGGCGAGTTCATGTTGGTACTCCTGGCTTGGGGAATTAGCTGAAAGACGTGAAGGGGGTGGGTGCGCACGATAGGCTCGGGAATAAGGACTTGTCTTAGTGAAAATATAAAGTATGAAAGAAGGGAATGTGGTTTGTTTACTAGGAGAATAGCTTAGTGATGATAAGGTATGTGCATATGTGTGTTGGAGAAAAATAGGTAAAAGAGTTTATCTGTGTGTAACTCGGCTCTGGCCGTAATACCTCTTTAGAATAATAATAATAATAATAATAATAATAATGCTTTATTTCAGACTCACACAGTACAGAGGGGACCATACTGGGGTCCATATATACCTTGCAGTAACATAAATATATATAGGCTACTGTACATAGGCTACCTAAATATATAGAATAGAGTTAATGCTTATGCAGAACTTCGGGGTGCCGAAAGTAAAGTCATAAGACATTTTCCTCTCAGACAGTTTGGTACTCGGCTCTGGCCGTATACCTTGCTGCTGGGCAGGTTAATTACAAGGCTTTGATTAAACTTGGCTGTGGCCAAAATCCAATAAAGCCTTGGAATTGCTTGATTTGTTCAAATTTTTCCCGCCTAGTGATAATGTTTACGGAGATGGTTTCGCTCCCCTCTTGAGGGTCGGAGTATATACCTCGTAGTGGTGTATAAGGTCCTTCTGGCTCTGGCAGTAGTGTGAATGGCTTAGTTATTTGCTTATTACAGGTCTACCTGAGTTCAATAAATGTTAATCCTCATGGAAACATACATTGAATAGTAGTGGGCTTATATTAACATAGAAATACTAAAGTAAGGACAGGTATATTAGGACATGAATGAGCATTTCTTAGTTGATAAATATGCAGTTAGCGATTTACAAGGAGCGGGGTAAAAGACGAACGCAGATATGCGCACGGTCAACAGAATTTACATGGTTAGTTCGATTAATCGTGAAGACAGTAATAGCATTTATCAGAGACAGTATTGTGTAATTAATTAGTAAATAATAATATATGTTGAGGCTTTTGCACACGGCACATTTGCCAAGGGAATAACATGGTTGTATGAATCATTTGTTTCTAACAATAATCAGTGAATTGGTTTAGATAACATCATAGCAAAATATATAGTGGCTGGTGGCCTAAAAATAATAATGAAGATCGTGTATTAATGATTTCCTAAAGGAAAACATCTATGCGGAGATACACACGAAGGTGGTGATGCGCTCTGTTTTTAAAACACACTCGTTACTGATTTTGGTAATAGTTAGGGAGAAAGGTATAGTTGGAATAATATTATAAACATGTTCAGAATAAATCATAGTAATCATTTAATAATTAATCTTATAATTACAACAGGTACTCATCATAATTTTACATAGTTTATTTGGGAGAATTTATACTTGTTTTCAATAGGGTCATCAGGGTATATATAATATACATGGTACGTTATTTATTCTTAAAACGGTATGCATTCTCCTCTCCTTGTGAAAATACAATCTTCCGCTTCTTCCGAGTTGGTGGGGGTGAGAACTGCTGGGGCTTCTTTTTCTCGGACGGCGTCGGGCACTTGGTGGTGATCGTGGCTATGCGACATCCATTTTCTTCCGTCTGTAGAGGTGTTCTGGTAGTCCTCTGTGACGCGGCTCCGTTGTTTGAGGGTCTCTGGGCTGGATGCTGCATTGTAGGTTTTGCTGTCGGCGTGTGTGGTGTTAGGTTTTCTTGTGTCTGTTTTCGATGTTCCGCTGTTCTTTTCCGATTTTGATTTGTTTTTGTTTCCTCTGTGTTGACTAGTTTTCTGTGTGGCGTGGTGACAGAAAATGTTTTCGGATGGCTGGCTTGTGTAGTTCTCGGTTGACAGTCTTGTGTCGGTTTCTCCTGTCGAGGCCCTGCAGAGGTAGGTTTGTCTGGTTGAGGTCTGGTAGATGTTTTCTTCTGGGGTATTTTAGTTAGAAAAGATAGAACACATAAAATGTTTTAATAATATTCTTTATAAAAAGGATAACTTAATCAGTTACAGAAACTCGATATCCTGACTTTCTGAAACATTGGGGGATATCTGGACACATGTAAAGTATGGTAATGATGAATACAATTTAACAGTCTCTTCGTTTTAGATTAGTTCTAAGAATTTCAGTTCCAATTCATCTTGTCATCATCGCTTACCCACAATAACTTAATTTTATTAAGTAACCAAATTGAGTAACGAAGAATTGTCTGGATATATATTTAAAATGTAATATTTACCACTTGCCTTTCCAATGTCATATATTATAGGTTTGAGTTCCGAAGGGAAGAAGGAAACCCTAATATTTAGTAGTGGCCCCGGAATCATTGACGATGCGCCTTATCCAATATGGCCAATCTTTGAACTCAAGGCTCGCTGTTCAAACGTCCCACCTAGGAGAGTAAAAAATACGATTGCCACACATCGTGAGCGAAACGCTCTTAAATATAACAAAACCACTCACGGACTCGTCCTTATGATTTGGGTACCACTACTAGAAAAAACTACTAAAAAATAAAATAAAACATTAAACATGATCCAGCTTAATGCGCTTCTCAGGCGCCTGCTGTCTAATGTGCGTGTCATCCCAGTCTTATCTGGGTGCATATGTCCTTCACTGATATATTAAGACTTTCTTTCAATACAGCAGATGAATGGGAAGGGGATGGTGGAAGGGCCGGAATCATCAATGATTCCGGGGCCACTACTAAATATTAGGTTTTCCTTCTTCCCTTCGGAACTCAAACCTATAATTTATTAGTGGCCCCTCCATCATTGACGATGCGCCTGATGTTACAAGTCTGGAGGGGGACATTCATCTAGAATATCAGAACCACTAACAAGTTACTAAGGTCAAAGCAAAAACACACAAAAAGATCAATGTTTAATAGAAAATAGAACAGGGGTACAGGTGGCGTTTATTAAGGGTTAGCCTGTGGTGTTGTAACCTTTACGTTTGATAGAACAGTACGAAACAACACTCATAAACTATACATTTAGCCTATGATAAATCAATCAATATTCTTACATGGAAATACTGATATAAAATACGACATCTGATTAGATAATCATTCGCATAACAGGTACTCTATTACAAAATAGTTTGTACTATGTAGGCTACTTACAACTATTCTTAACATTAATAAGTACAAAATAAGTGCTCTATCGCCAAAATTAAAGTACGAAATAAAAGTTCTCAGGAATGTCGTGCCGCTTTTAACTGAAGCCAGCACTCATAGGAAACAATACCTATAATATCAGACTCCTAGTCTAGCATTATCTAATCCAGCAGAACACTAATAACTAAAGGAAGCAGTACTAAACAATATAAATGCCAACCAATGCTTCGTGATCCACTTATCTTAACAACTAACATACATAGGCTATATCAGACCTTAACACACAATACAACTGGCCAGCATGAAGCTGATTTTGCAGAGTTAACCAGAGGGGGTATAATATTAATAAAAGGTGGTGAAGGATATGGAAAATGAGAGAGATAGGCAGAGGAAAAGATTCTCAGGTACGGAGCGGGGACAGATAGCAAGGGAAAAAAGATGGGTGTGTTCTAGAAACCAGATATGAGGGAGAGAGTGGCGAGGAACTGTATATATACTCGCACCAGCTCGAGCCGCGTGGGAAAAAAGCGGTTACAAGTCCTCTAACCACTAACAAGAGAGCTTGCAGCATGGTAAGGACCTCTCTCCACCAACCCCCGCGAACGAGGCAGCCAGCCGTGACGTCATCGAGCGGGACAAAAACACTACGCGCTCCCTCTCACTCTGTTCTACTCTCTCTCTCTCTCCCAGATCCATCATTACTAGTTAATGATAAACATATACTTTACAATTAATATATAAAGCCTTGACATGGGCGAAAACAAAGAGCCTTTCTGGAATGCCCATGACACGAGCTTTCATATGAAATAAAGCACACTCTAATACACAAACTGTAGCCCCATCCACTGCCCTGGCGATCCTAGCGAGTCACTGTAGGACAAGCCATGCGGTTCTAACGGAGTGGTTAACGTCACACCCCCCCCAAGATTTTTCTCAGAGGCCCCAAGGCTCACAAAAATCTGATGGTTATAACCCATGCTATATCTCCACTTCCCATCACCCAGCGGCAGTAAAATATCTGGCACAGTTCTTCAACAAAACATTTTTCAAAATTATAACCCTCCCCAACACCATAGGTTAACACCATACGAGCGGCCTATGCGGTTTATTTATATGTACCGCACAGCGGGGTGTTTTTAGCCAAAATAGGGCTGTTTACGTGATCATTTTCATGCCTAAATAAGACCCAGAACGTAAAACAAGTACCTATCCCTGAAAGGGCATAAACAGAGCTTTCGAATGACACCATAACGATCCTTGTATGATGGATAGTTTTCTTGCAATAACCGTGCAACGCGAGTGCAAAAAGCAGGTAATTCGGTACTTTCGGTACATAATTGAGTATGTAGCGAGTGAGAGAGGGAGGAGGGAGCTGAGATTTGTGTCAGTAGGTTCGCCGCGGTGGTCTGGAGCAGTCATACGCCGCTAGTCCTGCCACCACTTGTCTCTCTCTCAGCCACATTACGTGCTGAAATTGCCACTCGAGTTATGTCGAGTGCCGCCACATAGTCCAGCTTTATTTAACTCGACTTATGTTGCTCGCCGCTAATTAAGGGTTAAATTATATGTAGTTATGCTCCTCAAGAGCGAGCTTCTCTAGCCCAGCATTCTGAGAGGAGTGCAACTCAGAATTACTGCTATAACATACTAAAAAAATTCAACTATCAAAGAAAGAGTTTTTATTTGATTTTTTTTATGTTTATAATTTGTTTATTTCGGCTGCACTATAGGGGCAAGCCTAGTTTTTTCTTCTATACCAAACGCTCAACTCCTGCTTTACGACCCAATACGCTGGGCTACAACCGCGAGCCAACAAGCACCAAGCGCAAAATACTATTCAAACTAAAGCAGGAGGCTACCCGTGTGTCAATCTACCCAGGATCATATACCCTTGAACGACCATCTGCAACCACGTAGTCACAACCAGCAATATGGCGTATGTCCAGGTTATATACCAATAACCTTAGTGACCACCTGGTCAGCCTCATATTCCGATTGTGAAACTGGTCCAAGAACTTGAGAGGGTGATGATCTGGGTAAACTACAACGACCGGACCATAGGCTGGAAACACAGACCTCGAAATGCCTCAGAGCAAGTACAACCGCCAGCAGCTCCTCCTTGACAACAGAGCAGCTCCCCTGGGCCGAATTGTACTTCTCCGAGCAGAAACTAACAGGATGCTCCAGCCCATCATCGTCCTTTCCCACAAGGACGGCACCAGCCCCCACACCACTAGCCTCCGTTGCTAGTTGGAAAGGTAGGCTAAAGTCAGGGGCCCTGAGGATCGGGTGAGTGCACAATAGGTGTTTTACTTCCCTAAACACCTTCTCACACTCAGGCGCCCATTTGAACTTCTTATCCTTCCAGTTATCCTCCACCTGAGCTTGACTGTCCCGTTCTCCTTCTCCACCTTCACTGCTAAACGTCATCACAGGCACAGTGAGAGGCTCAGGGGGGTGGCTCCCATACTCCTTCACGGGATTATCATGACATAACTGATTGCGCTTCCGTCTGTCTGGAGTGGCTACCAAGTAAACCAGGTCCGATAGCTCCTCCACCACCCTATAAGGACCAGCGTACTTCGCGGATAAGGGGTGACCTACAAGGGGCAGTAGAATCAACACCTCCTGACCCACGTGAAACTCCCTGAGTTCAACCTTGAGGTCGTACCTGTCCTTCCTGAGGGCCTGAGAGCTAGTCAAATTACGGCCAGCCAACTCCAGACTGCGCAACATCCGTTCTCGACTGTTGAGGACACACTTGAGCATAGAACAAGGTTTTTCTGCGCCCTCCCATACTTCTTCAACCATATGGAGAGGCCCTCTGACACGGTGTCCAAAGACGAGCTCATTAGGGCTGAATCCCAAACTCTCCCCAGGTACCTCCCACACAGCAAACAAAACACATGGCAGGCCAAGATCCCAATCCCTCCCACTCTCAAAGCAACAACAACGAAGCACAGATTTCAAGGCTGAGTGCCATCGCTCTAACACACCCTGGCTCTCCGGATGATATGCAGATGACACAACCCCAACAATCCCATGCTGCGGCATTGCTTGTACAAAGAGGCTAGAAGTGAAGTTGGGTCCCCGGACTGACTGAATCCCCTGCGGGTAACCATACCGGGAAAAATACACTAGCAAGCTTCGGACCACCGTCTTCGCCGACCCATTTCTCATAGAGTACGCGTCAGGGTACCTTGTTGCTACATCTCCCGACTGTGCATCACTGTCCTCCTTCAATTCTTTCGTCTTTTTAAGCCCATCCTCTGCCTTTTCCACAACAGTTACTGGGTCTTCTTCAGACTCGATATGTGGTCCTAATAATGAGTCCCGAGAAGGTCCGTTGACACTAAACTCTCAAACCGCATCAACTTTCAACCCCTTCTCGGTACCCTTCCTCCGCTGATCTAAAGATTGTTGACCAGAATGTGACTCCCTGGATGCAGAATCTCCGGTGACAACACACTCCATAGGCTGCCCCGGACACTTCTCAACCCACTCCTGCTCCTCCCTACTCACGTCGGCCGGCTTCTCGACAACGACTAAGGGTGGAGCCTCAGAAGTAGGCCCCGCAAAGTCGTTGCCAAGAAGGAGGTCGACGCCCCCAACAGGTAACTTCTCCACAATTCCTACATCCAGGTCACGAGTCACACCATCAACTTCCACCTTCATTCTTACAAGCGGGTGTGACCTTGTCGCATTAACCCCCTGAACCACAACCACCCGCGCCGTATTGACAGGTTTACCAGTGAAATTGCTCAACAGTGTTTGCGATGCCCCAGTGTCACGCAAAATTCTCACCTCATGTCTTCTACCCCCCCACTCCACACAACCAAGTCCCCTGTGGTCACTAAAGGCATCACGGACAGGGAATAAGCCTTCCGGATCCTTCTGCACTGGCAGTGTATTTACCTCGGAAGAAATGCCTCTAACAAACTCCGATGTCCTCTTGAACACTCCAATGCCGTGAGCAAAAGACACGGCTGCCGGAGGAGGTCGACTAGGGCACTCATTTGCCTTATGACCCTCCTGGTGGCACCTAAAACACATAAATTTCGGTTTCGGCCTATACTGTGATGTAAAAGGCCCCTGACTTTTCACATACGGTGTGGTGGTAGGTTTGGCTTCAGTTTTAGGTTCATTGCTCTTTGGTTTAAATGTGTCATTGCTACGGGGAGGGGGAGGATAACGGTCCCTAGCACTTGCATCGTACTTCTGTGAGGACCCGCAACCCCGAATCAACGACAGCCGTAGATCAGCCATTTCTGCTGCTTCTACTAGAGTTCTTGGGTTTTTCTCCTTTAAGTTCAAAGTTAGATCACCGCCCGTGCTCTTAAAGAACTGCTCCAACATCATTAACTGCTTAACTCCATCAAACGTTGTTACCTTCTCAGATCGGAGCCAGTTCCCCATAGCATCGGACAAGTCCCGGGCGTGTTCCAAAAAGGTGCTATCTCTTCCCTTAGTTACACCCCGGAACTTCAAACGGTACGTTTCTGGTTGCAGTTCGTAAGCCCTCAGGACAGCCTCCTTGAGATCCTCGTACACAATACATAACTCCAAAGGTAACGCATCATAGGCTTCAACACCTTACGAGCGGCCTATGCGGTTTATTTATGTGTACCGCACAGCGGGGTGTTTTTAGCCAAAATAGGGCTGTTTACGTGATCATTTTCATGCCTAAATAAGACCCAGAACGTAAAACAAGTACCTATCCCTGAAAGGGCATAAACAGAGCTTTCGAATGACACCATAACGATCCTTGTATGATGGATAGTTTTCTTGCAATAACCGTGCAACGCGAGTGCAAAAAGCAGGTAATTCGGTACTTTCAGTACATAATTGAGTATGTAGCGAGTGAGAGAGGGAGGAGGGAGCTGAGATTTGTGTCAGTAGGTTCGCCGCGGTGGTCTGGAGCAGTCATACGCTCGCTAGTCTCCTGCCACCACTTGTCTCTCTCTCTCAGCCACATTACGTGCTGAAATTGCCACTCGAGTTATGTCGAGCGCCGCCACATAGTCCAGCTTTATTTAACTCGACTTATGTTGCTCGCCGCTAAATAAGGGTTAAGACCCTTGCCTATTAATCTAGAGGATACAAGTGCTGCCCATTTATTCTCTGGCCACTGGTGTTCCTGGTCACTTCTTCTCAAAGCGTGTGAAAAATTCTGTTACACCACTCTCATCAAACACCGGAACCAGTTTCAATAAGTGCGAGAGAGACTGCTCATGAACACGGTTACCAGCCCCAAGTCGCTGTCCCGTTGTCTCTACTCGCGACTTCTCTACGTCCATGTCGGCACAGTACCTAGTCGACTCTAAATCCGCTTGGATTTTTGCTAGCTCTATGTGTTCATGACTGATAGTTTTTCTCTCTTCTATCTTGGCTAATTCTAATTGCTGCTGAAGCTCACATGCCCTTTGTTGCTGTTGAAGCTGACATTTTCTCTCTTCGATCTTAGCTAATTCGAGCTGAAGTAATAATTCTGGAGTTAACCCTTGAGGAGGTGAAGGTACTACAATGTTTGAAATTACCGGTGGTCCCCCAGGGGCAACCAACCCTGCCAGTCACCACCCACCTGGGGAAGCGTACCCGGGGTCGGCAAACTACTGGGATGGCTGGGAGTCGAGTGTAGGGGAAGCATGGCCGAAGGGCTCTGAGCACTCAACCCATCTCGCTCACCAGTCACCCTGCCCAGTACACACGTTATCAAGTTATCCTTGGTCATGCTGCTAGTAACCGCATGACCGATAGCTGTGGCCAGGCATTGAAGACCGTACCGATCCATACCCTCCAACCGCTCGGCAGTAACAGGCCATTGCAAAAATATCCTAGCATCCTCCTCACAGTTCACCCGATTAACCCTTTCATCATGCTGCTGTTCCTCAGTTTCGACATTACGTACTGTGTCTCCATTCTCCTCTGATCCGGTATAAGACATGATGCTCACAAAAATTTCTCACCACAATATTCAGAAAAGAAGCACCCCAAACTCTTATACCTCAATATACACACACAAATTCTCGGAAATACTCAAGGGCTATACTATGTTGCAAAAAAAAAAAAAAATATTCTTGCTGATCCCCGCAAAATATTCCCCAAAACAACAAATGTTCCCTGCTTAATAAATGTAGGTTCACCAAATCCTAGGTAAGGTCGCCATTTGTTACGACTGGGGTTCAAATATATCAGGGCTCTTATTCATTGGACTAGTAATGGCATAAATGTTACAACGGAAAGCGCTAGCTCCAACCTTTGATGTATATTCCCAGTGAACAAAGAACACAAATACTCTACAGAGTTCTATATGCAATAATAGGCTATCAAACTCTCAATAAATGTGCGTCTACTCTAGGCTTAATGTTATGTGAAAACAGCCTATTACTACCTATAACCGAAGGTGCTTGGTTATGGTATGCAAAGTAAGGTGGTAAGAGAAGTTACAGCTTACGTTACTTTAATCAATAACTGTCAGGCACTCCTGCATGAAAGAAAGTGCACTAAAGTCCTTCAACACTAACAAGGAATCTTCTTTAAATGTTAGATGCTATAAAGATGCTCGTATCGGAAATGGAACCCAAAAAGGCAGGCAGCGGAACAATGCTCGTGCAGGCTATGCACACAAAAAGGCAGAATATATAATGCCGTCGGAGCCAAGAATATCCTAAACACTACAACAATAATAATAATCGCCACGACAATGCAGTATTCCTATCAACAAAAGAGCCTAAGTCGTTTGTGTCTCAATACATCAAACTAGGCTGCGAAATGCTTGCGTAATCATAAATGGGTATGCATAAAAAGAGTAATTAGGTTAATATACTTAATGTCTACTATGATTGATAAAGTCTAGCTAGAGTCAATGATACGAGATACTGGTGCGCATGGCATGCCGCATAGCCTAGTGCAAATCTCAAGTCTGTGCGTCAAATATTACGTTATAATGAAGGGTAGCTCTCTTGAGAAACCTTAATACCGAAGTATTAAGCGTTCTCCTGGCGTACCTCAAAGACAAACAATCGAGACTAGAACAGTGCAGAATGGTATAGGCAAAAAACCCTCATTCGTGCATGCTCTACTCTCAATGGCACACAGACTAGAATTTACTCAATCAACTCCAGTTCTCAGGAATGTCGTGCCGCTTTTAACTGAAGCCAGCACTCATAGGAAACAATACCTATAATATCAGACTCCTAGTCTAGCATTATCTAATCCAGCAGAACACTAATAACTAAAGGAAGCAGTACTAAACAATATAAATGCCAACCAATGCTTCGTGATCCACTTATCTTAACAACTAACATACATAGGCTATATCAGACCTTAACACACAATACAACTGGCCAGCATGAAGCTGATTTTGCAGAGTTAACCAGAGGGGGTATAATATTAATAAAAGGTGGTGAAGGATATGGAAAATGAGAGAGATAGGCAGAGGAAAAGATTCTCAGGTACGGAGCGGGGACAGATAGCAAGGGAAAAAAGATGGGTGTGTTCTAGAAACCAGATCTGAGGGAGAGAGTGGCGAGGAACTGTATATATACTCGCACCAGCTCGAGCCGCGTGGGAAAAAAGCGGTTACAAGTCCTCTAACCACTAACAAGAGAGCTTGCAGCATGGTAAGGACCTCTCTCCACCAACCCCGCGAACGAGGCAGCCAGCCGTGACGTCATCGAGCGGGACAAAAACACTACGCGCTCCCTCTCACTCTGTTCTACTCTCTCTCTCTCTCCCAGATCCCATCATTACTAGTTAATGATAAAACATATACTTTACAATTAAATATATAAAGCCTTGACATGGGCGAAAACAAAGAGCCTTTCTGGAATGCCCATGACACGAGCTTTCATATGAAATAAAGCACACTCTAATACACAAACTGTAGCCCCATCCACTGCCCTGGCGATCCTAGCGAGTCACTGTAGGACAAGCCATGCGGTTCTAACGGAGTGGTTAACGTCACACCCCCCCCAAGATTTTTCTCAGAGGCCCCAAGGCTCACAAAAATCTGATGGTTATAACCCATGCTATATCTCCACTTCCCATCACCCAGCGGCAGTAAAATATCTGGCACAGTTCTTCAACAAAACATTTTTCAAAATTATAACCCTCCCCAACACCATAGGTTAAATTATATGTAGTTATGCTCCTCAAGAGCGAGCTTCTCTAGCCCAGCATTCTGAGAGGAGTGCAACTCAGAATTACTGCTATAACATACTAAAAAAATTCAACTATCAAAGAAAGAGTTTTTATTTGATTTTTTTATGTTTATAATTTGTTTATTTCGGCTGCACTATAGGGGCAAGCCTAGTTTTTTCTTCTATACCAAACGCTCAACTCCTGCTTTACGACCCAATACGCTGGGCTACAACCGCGAGCCAACAAGCACCAAGCGCAAAATACTATTCAAACTAAAGCAGGAGGCTACCCGTGTGTCAATCTACCCAGGATCATATACCCTTGAACGACCATCTGCAACCACGTAGTCACAACCGGCAATATGGCGTATGTCCAGGTTATATACCAATAACCTTAGTGACCACCTGGTCAGCCTCATATTCCGATTGTGAAACTGGTCCAAGAACTTGAGAGGGTGATGATCTGGGTAAACTACAACGACCGGACCATAGGCTGGAACACAGACCTCGAAATGCCTCAGAGCAAGTACAACCGCCAGCAGCTCCTCCTTGACAACAGAGCAGCTCCCCTGGGCCGAATTGTACTTCTCCGAGCAGAAACTAACAGGATGCTCCAGCCCATCATCGTCCTTTTCCACAAGGACGGCACCAGCCCCCACACCACTAGCCTCCGTTGCTAGTTGGAAAGGTAGGCTAAAGTCAGGGGCCCTGAGGATCGGGTGAGTGCACAATAGGTGTTTTACTTCCCTAAACACCTTCTCACACTCAGGCGCCCATTTGAACTTCTTATCCTTCCAGTTATCCTCCACCTGAGCTTGACTGTCCCATTCTCCTTCTCCACCTTCACTGCTAAACGTCATCACAGGCACAGTGAGAGGCTCAGGGGGGTGCCTCCCATACTCCTTCACGGGATTATCATTGACATAACTGATTGCGCTTCCGTCTGTCTGGAGTGGCTACCAAGTAAACCAGGTCCGATAGCTCCTCCACCACCCTATAAGGACCAGCGTACTTCGCGGATAAGGGGTGACCTACAAGGGGCAGTAGAATCAACACCTCCTGACCCACGTGAAACTCCCTGAGTTCAACCTTGAGGTCGTACCTGTCCTTCCTGAGGGCCTGAGAGCTAGTCAAATTACGGCCAGCCAACTCCAGACTGCGCAACATCCGTTCTCGACTGTTGAGGACACACTTGAGCATAGAACAAGGTTTTTCTGCGCCCTCCCATACTTCTTCAACCATATGGAGAGGCCCTCTGACACGGTGTCCAAAGACGAGCTCATTAGGGCTGAATCCCAAACTCTCCCCAGGTACCTCCCACACAGCAAACAAACACATGGCAGGCCAAGATCCCAATCCCTCCCACTCTCAAAGCAACAACAACGAAGCACAGATTTCAAGGCTGAGTGCCATCGCTCTAACACACCCTGGCTCTCCGGATGATATGCAGATGACACAACCCCAACAATCCCATGCTGCGGCATTGCTTGTACAAAGAGGCTAGAAGTGAAGTTGGGTCCCCGGACTGACTGAATCCCCTGCGGGTAACCATACCGGGAAAAATACACTAGCAAGCTTCGGACCACCGTCTTCGCCGACCCATTTCTCATAGGGTACGCGTCAGGGTACCTTGTTGCTACATCTCCCGACTGTGCATCACTGTCCTCCTTCAATTCTTTCGTCTTTTTAAGCCCATCCTCTGCCTTTTCCACAACAGTTACTGGGTCTTCTTCAGACTCGATATGTGGTCCTAATAATGAGTCCCCGAGAAGGTCCGTTGACACTAAACTCTCAACCGCATCAACTTTCAACCCCTTCTCGGTACCCTTCCTCCGCTGATCTAAAGATTGTTGACCAGAATGTGACTCCCTGGAAGCAGAATCTCCGGTGACAACACACTCCATAGGCTGCCCCGGACACTTCTCAACCCACTCCTGCTCCTCCCTACTCACGTCGGCCGGCTTCTCGACAACGACTAAGGGTGGAGCCTCAGAAGTAGGCCCCGCAAAGTCGTTGCCAAGAAGGAGGTCGACGCCCCCAACAGGTAACTTCTCCTCAATTCCTACATCCAGGTCACGAGTCACACCATCAACTTCCACCTTCATTCTTACAAGCGGGTGTGACCTTGTCGCATTAACTCCCTGAACCACAACCACCCGCGCCGTATTGACAGGTTTACCAGTGAAATTGCTCAACAGTGTTTGCGATGCCCCAGTGTCACGCAAAATTCTCACCTCATGTCTTCTACCCCCCCACTCCACACAACCAAGTCCCCTGTGGTCACTAAAGGCATCACGGACAGGGAATAAGCCTTCTGGATCCTTCTGCACTGGCAGTGTATTTACCTCGGAAGAAATGCCTCTAACAAACTCCGATGTCCTCTTGAACACTCCAATGCCGTGAGCAAAAGACACGGCTGCCGGAGGAGGTCGACTAGGGCACTCATTTGCCTTATGACCCTCCTGGTGGCACCTAAAACACATAAATTTCGGTTTCGGCCTATACTGTGATGTAAAAGGCCCCTGACTTTTCTCATACGGTGTGGTGGTAGGTTTGGCTTCAGTTTTAGGTTCATTGCTCTTTGGTTTAAATGTGTCATTGCTACGGGGAGGGGGAGGATAACGGTCCCTAGCACTTGCATCGTACTTCTGTGAGGACCCGCAACCCCGAATCAACGACAGCCGTAGATCAGCCATTTCTGCTGCTTCTACTAGAGTTCTTGGGTTTTTCTCCTTTAAGTTCAAAGTTAGATCACCGCCCGTGCTCTTAAAGAACTGCTCCAACATCATTAACTGCTTAACTCCATCAAACGTTGTTACCTTCTCAGATCGGAGCCAGTTCCCCATAGCATCGGACAAGTCCCGGGCGTGTTCCAAAAAGGTGCTATCTCTTCCCTTAGTTACACCCCGGAACTTCAAACGGTACGTTTCTGGTTGCAGTTCGTAAGCCCTCAGGACAGCCTCCTTGAGATCCTCGTACACAATACATAACTCCAAAGGTAACGCATCGTAGGCTTTAAGACCCTTGCCTATTAATCTAGAGGATACAAGTGCTGCCCATTTATTCTCTGGCCACTGGTGTTCCTGGCACTTCTTCTCAAAGCGTGTGAAAAATTCTGTTACACCACTCTCATCAAACACCGGAACCAGTTTCAATAAGTGCGAGAGAGACTGCTCATGAACACGGTTACCAGCCCCAAGTCGCTGTCCCGTTGTCTCTACTCGCGACTTCTCTACGTCCATGTCGGCACAGTACCTAGTCGACTCTAAATCCGCTTGGATTTTTGCTAGCTCTATGTGTTCATGACTGATAGTTTTTCTCTCTTCTATCTTGGCTAATTCTAATTGCTGCTGAAGCTCACATGCCCTTTGTTGCTGTTGAAGCTGACATTTTCTCTCTTCGATCTTAGCTAATTCGAGCTGAAGTAATAATTCTGGAGTTAACCCTTGAGGAGGTGAAGGTACTACAATGTTTGAAATTACCGGTGGTCCCCCCAGGGCAACCCACCCTGCCAGTCACCACCCACCTGTGGAAGCGTACCCGGGGTCGGCAAACTACTGGGATGGCTGGGAGTCGAGTGTAGGGGAAGCATGGCCGAAGGGCTCTGAGCACTCAACCCATCTCGCTCACCCAGTCACCCTGCCCAGTACACACGTTATCAAGTTATCCTTGGTCATGCTGCTAGTAACCGCATGACCGATAGCTGTGGCCAGGCATTGAAGACCGTACCGATCCATACCCTCCAACCGCTCGGCAGTAACAGGCCATTGCAAAAATATCCTAGCATCCTCCTCACAGTTCACCCGATTAACCCTTTCATCATGCTGCTGTTCCTCAGTTTCGACATTACGTACTGTGTCTCCATTCTCCTCTGATCCGGTATAAGACATGATGCTCACAAAAATTTCTCACCACAATATTCAGAAAAGAAGCACCCCAAACTCTTATACCTCAATATACACACACAAATTCTCGGAAATACTCAAGGGCTATACTATGTTGCAAAAAAAAAAAAAAATTCTTGCTGATCCCCGCAAAATATTCCCCAAAACAACAAATGTTCCCTGCTTAATAAATGTAGGTTCACCAAATCCTAGGTAAGGTCGCCATTTGTTACGACTGGGGTTCAAATATATCAGGGCTCTTATTCATTGGACTAGTAATGGCATAAATGTTACAACGGAAAGCGCTAGCTCCAACCTCTGATGTATATTCCCAGTGAACAAAGAACACAAATACTCTACAGAGTTCTATATGCAATAATAGGCTATCAAACTCTCAATAAATGTGCGTCTACTCTAGGCTTAATGTTATGTGAAAACAGCCTATTACTACCTATAACCGAAGGTGCTTGCTTATGGTATGCAAAGTAAGGTGGTAAGAGAAGTTACAGCTTACGTTACTTTAATCAATAACTGTCAGGCACTCCTGCATGAAAGAAAGTGCACTAAAGTCCTTCAACACTAACAAGGAATCTTCTTTAAATGTTAGATGCTATAAAGATGCTCGTATCGGAAATGGAACCCAAAAAGGCAGGCAGCGGAACAATGCTCGTGCAGGCTATGCACACAAAAAGGCAGAATATATAATGCCGTCAGAGCCAAGAATATCCTAAACACTACAACAATAATAATAATCGCCACGACAATGCAGTATTCCTATCAACAAAAAGAGCCTAAGTCGTTTGTGTCTCAATACATCAAACTAGGCTGCGAAATGCTTGTGTAATCATAAATGGGTATGCATAAAAAGAGTAATTAGGTTAATATACTTAATGTCTACTATGATTGATAAAGTCTAGCTAGAGTCAATGATACGAGATACTGGTGCGCATGGCATGCCGCATAGCCTAGTGCAAATCTCAAGTCTGTGCGTCAAATATTACGTTATAATGAAGGGTAGCTCTCTTGAGAAACCTTAATACCGAAGTATTAAGCGTTCTCCTGGCGTACCTCAAAGACAAACAATCGAGACTAGAACAGTGCAGAATGGTATAGGCAAAAAAACCCTCATTCGTGCATGCTCTACTCTCAATGGCACACAGACTAGAATTTACTCAATCAACTCCAGTTCTCAGGAATGTCGTGCCGCTTTTAACTGAAGCCAGCACTCATAGGAAACAATACCTATAATATCAGACTCCTAGTCTAGCATTATCTAATCCAGCAGAACACTAATAACTAAAGGAAGCAGTACTAAACAATATAAATGCCAACCAATGCTTCGTGATCCACTTATCTTAACAACTAACATACATAGGCTATATCAGACCTTAACACACAATACAACTGGCCAGCATGAAGCTGATTTTGCAGAGTTAACCAGAGGGGGTATAATATTAATAAAAGGTGGTGAAGGATATGGAAAATGAGAGAGATAGGCAGAGGAAAAGATTCTCAGGTACGGAGCGGGGACAGATAGCAAGGGAAAAAAGATGGTTCTAGAAACCAGATCTGAGGGAGAGAGTGGCGAGGAACTGTATATATACTCGCACCAGCTCGAGCCGCGTGGGAAAAAAGCGGTTACAAGTCCTCTAACCACTAACAAGAGAGCTTGCAGCATGGTAAGGACCTCTCTCCACCAACCCCCGCGAACGAGGCAGCCAGCCGTGACGTCATCGAGCGGGACAAAAACACTACGCGCTCCCTCTCACTCTGTTCTACTCTCTCTCTCTCTCCCAGATCCCATCATTACTAGTTAATGATAAAACATATACTTTACAATTAAATATATAAAGCCTTGACATGGGCGAAAACAAAGAGCCTTTCTGGAATGCCCATGACACGAGCTTTCATATGAAATAAAGCACACTCTAATACACAAACTGTAGCCCCATCCACTGCCCTGGCGATCCTAGCAAGTCACTGTAGGACAAGCCATGCGGTTCTAACGGAGTGGTTAACGTCACACGTATGATTAGAAGACGTCAAGTTCGTCTTTTGCATATCATCGAGGGAGTAATTCTTTAAAAATCGGAGCGATGCTGCCCATTTTCTAACATTGTGTGCCCGCCCGAGGGCACCCGGGTTACTCACCCTGATAACCTCTACAATCATAGCTGCCAACTGCCGCTTCTGAAGGCATTCACCTGTCCGAGATACCCAGAGGGACCCGGCCTGAGATGGTCGAGATTCCTGCTTATAAGTAATCAGCGCTTTCATCGAACAAAGTCGATGGTGTCTATCGCCGTGCTTAAGGGCTGGGACATCAAACTCAGAAAAGACATGATTAGCATGTTCGTTTTTTTGCCACAAAATTAGGAGTAGGAGCTATATGGACACTCATATCACGCCAAGAGAACCGTAGGCAAGATTGTTCAGAACTCATCGCAGCCAACTCAGATACCCCGTTACCGTGGCCAGGGCCATAAGAAAAACAGCCGTCTTTAACTTTAACTCGTAAGCAGGATTGTGACAATTAATACCTATGAGAGTGAAGGATATTGAGGGCTAAATCAAGAGACCCGGTGGGCATGAGTTGCCGCGGTGGGGGAAGAAGCCAGAAGCATGCACGCATGAACCCCTTCTCCTCCGCCTCAGGTATGGAAAGGCCAGTTAAATCGAAAAAAGGCATCCGGATAGCAATGAGGTGATTCCTTAATGTGACAACTGATAATGAATGTCTTTCGAAAAGATAATTTAGATATTTAAATATCAGAGCCACTGAGGACTGCTGTTGGTCAGTTTCTACAATCCAGGTAGTGAAAGCCTTCCAATGTGATTGGTACTGTCTTTGGGTTGATTTAGTATACTAATTAATCAACTTGTGAGTAACACTTTCCCCAAACGGTGCTAACCACTTGGCCTTCTGAATATCCACAAGGCAAAAATCAGCGAAGTCTTGAGGTTTCCAATTGTGTCTAAATGGAAGTACGAGATCGGGAGCGACACCGGGTTCTCGCACCACGTCTTCAATTGGTTGTACCACACTTGGACCGGGTTCAGGGGGGCGATTATCGAGACCATGCCCCGATAATTCCATAGTTTGCGAACCACTTTGCACATTAAGGATGCGTCTGGAGGTGGAAACAGATAAATGGAGCTCCGTTTGTTCCAGTCTGCCAGAAATGCGTCCGGTCCTCCCGCCGGAGTCTGGCTCCGGCATGTGAGGAACTGAGGCAACGGGAGTCGCCTCTGACGCGAACAAGTCCACTTGTGGAAGGCATGGCTCTGCAATCATCTCTTGAAAGACGGTTTGCTTGAGAGACCATTCTATTAGAGTGCTCTGTTGCCGAGACAGAGCGTCTGCCCAGACATTTGCCACGCCGGGCAGATATGTTGCGTGAAGATAAATCTCTAGCTTCGCAGCTAGCCGAAAGATCTTTTCCGACAACCCTTGTAGCACTTGAGATCTCACTGACCCTTGCTTCTGAATGCATGTGACTGCACTCAGATTGTCCATCCTGAAGGCTAAGGACTTTCCCACCAAGGTTGAGCCGTGCTCCTTTAAGAAAAACAGGGGGACTAATAACTCTTTGGCATTTGTATAAAGGTGATTGTGCCTGGACCATAGACCCTGTCCTTGATGGCCCAGGTTCGACTGATCCAGGGTACCTAACGCGTCTGTGTTGATCCAGACCGTCGGAGGAGGAGTTGTCCATGTCAAAGAGGAGTTCAATACTTCTGGCTTCTCCCAAGCCACTAGCAGGTTGTGGATTAAATTCGGGATTCGCCATAGTGTTTCCGCCGGCAACAGCGGAAAGCACTTGTTTCCCTCCAAAATAATCCTTTTCACCTTTAGACGACCTAACGGAACGTGACATGAGACATTACCTGATGTACATGTCGAAGGCAAGCAAATTTCGGAATGAGCTACTATTAACCAATCGTCTAGGTACCATAACACCATGATCCCTTGTTTGAGCAATGGTAGCAAAGCCTGTCGGACTAACTTTATGAAACTGTCGGGTTCTAGATTGAGACCAAAGGGCATCCTTTGAAATACAAACGTCTGATTCCCTTGGCGTAAAGCCAGGTACTTTTGAAAGCGTTTGTTTATAGGGACATGCCAGTAGGCATCTGTCAGATCTATGGAACACATCCAACCATGCGGCGGTAGTGTCAGACTGATCTGATTCACAGTCAGCGTCCTGAATGACTGATTGTGAATGAAAAGGTTCAGAGAAGACAAGTCGATGACCAGTCTCATCTGAACGCTGTCCCTTTTCGGCACCAGGAATATTCAGGAAGTGAACACGGGCTGATTGGAAGGAATGGGGACAATGATCTGGTTGAGCGCCATCTCCCGAATGACGGATCCCACCTCTAAAGAAACACGATTGAATTCTTGGGGTATAGGTAAACGAGGTCGCCGAGACCATCTCCACGAGAGACCTTTGCGGACCACTGTCCTTGCCAATGTGTTGCGGGGCCATGCCCGGTAACAAGCCCGAAAGCTGCCAGTCACTAGACTGGTGTTGTCCGGCAGAGCTACACTCGGATCCGACTCGCCATTTCGCGGCATCGGAAGTGAGCTGCGTGGTGTCTCAGTTTTTTTATTGGGAGGATTGTGACTCTGACTGACTGGGAAGGAGACGAGAGGCGTTGCTATCATTGCCGCCTGACCTATTCTTGGACTGTCCCTTGAACCACTTCCCTTTTCCCCTGGACTGACCGCGGCCCCTAGCTGTGCCACTGGTTCCAGGGGTTGTGTAAGTCTTAGCTGACTGCAGTGACTGAAACTGGCCACGAAATGAACTCTTAGAGAATTTAGGTTTAAATGCTGGCAAACTCTTCGATTTGGAAGCAATGGCATGGCTAGAGTCCAGCAAACAATTTACTGTGCACCAGGCATCTGTGGAGGCAAGAGGTTTGGTGAATACATCAGACAAAATTAATCTTCTACCTATCTCCACAGGCAGCCTCTTAACCAGATACACTCTTAGATCTTGCCGCACCCTCACCGCCTCAAAGAGAGCTGTGCGGATATCACCAAGGGACTGAATCGAGTTCTGGAGTAAGAGGTGCCTAGTGAGAAATAGCGCCTTATGAGTACTAGAATCAGTGACCGACTCAGTTGTCCTGGCTAATGAAGCCGCAAGCTGAGGGCTGAGTAGGTACTGAGATAAAAGCCTCCAGGCTTTCTGCCTCATTTTATGATCTTTATCAAGTTGTAACTGAGTAGGAGAACTAAAGGGATCCACTAGTTGGCACAACAAAAGTTTAGGAGCACTCAAAAAGTCAAGCATATTTTGAGGTACTCCTTCCGCCTTTCATACTGGCATGGAGAACTAATGGTTGTCCTCCTGCGGAAGCTGATGACTTTTGTTTGTAATAGTGCTGGCAAACAGCAGGGCCTCTTGTCTCCACGCAGCCCACGGCCCAGACTCCCCACCGTCAATGGGAATGACCGGAATACCTGAATCGTCCCTCTGCGGGGTTGTGTTAAGTTCTGGGGTCATAACCTGCAAAATGTTAACGTCATTTAAACCGTCAGAATTTGACAAATCAGAAAAAAGTTTTACAGAGGATGCCAGAGGGAGAGCCGGGGACTGCGAGTAGACAAAATACTCAGGACTATGTAAACTCGGGGTAGCTTTGATGACAACGTCTAACACATCACCGGTTTGATTCTTGGCCCGTAATATCTTGGCCTTACTCATCTCAATAAACCAATGTTCCGGTACAGGGATCTCACCTGCTACTGTCGGCTGCGCGACCTCGGGACGAGTGGGCTTGATAACTGTCCAGGAAGTATCAGGACCATATCGATCAAGGGGAGGTGGAATTAAATCCGCTAATAGATTTGTTTTGATGGCAAAAGAGAAGCGATACTAGGCGTAGGATCCGCCGAAGTGACAGTGACGGGGGGAGGTTGAATATTAACCTGGGGATGAACTTGCACTTACTCAAGAGGTTGCACCGCCGGGGCTACAGGTGTTGCTACCTTAACTTGTCGTTCTTCCTTCACTGTTTGGACAAACGCTAGCCACTCCTGGAATTGTTCATTAGTCACCACTATTCCACTTACTGGTCAGATGCGGACGTAGAGCGAGAGACTTCCGAGCCCTGCGTTCCTGAGGGTGAAGGAGATTTCCGTTGTCCAGATGGAATTTCCTCCACATCTGCGAGATACTGTTGCCGGGCTGGGGGGGCTGGGAAAGCCTCCGACCGAGACTCGCCAGCCCGGACAGCAGTGTCACGTGTTCGTGTGTGTGATACAGGAACGCAGGGCAGAACGTCCTCACCCAGGTAGAGATCCGGGATAGAGGAGGTTTCCATAGGTTCAGCGGCAAAATCTTCAAGCTGCTCAGAAGAATAGTAGATGTCATTATCTTGTCTGCTAGAAGGGACACTGCTTCGTCGATCTACCCCGAGTACCAGAATAACGGGAGGCGCTGGCTGTGCTACCCGTCAGGGGATCGTAAATTGATGTGTAGGGCCTACGACGCTTGCATCAAAGTCTTGCGAAGAATCCCGGTGGGTCGAAGATAGTATGCATTCCGGCTTGGCTGAGGTCTGAGACTTAGCTGACATCTTCGTAGGTGACCGCTTAGTGGGTTTCTTCGTATCCTTTGACTTGCCATCACCCATTTGCCAGGGCGGAAGTGGAGTTGGAACGGTACTTTTTCGCCTCCTGTAGAATTAGAGGTGATGAAGACCTGTGCTTAGCCTAGGGTGAACGAGACCTAGCGCGCCGGGAGGTCGGAACAGGCGACCCCGGCGCAGACCCATCAGAGGTCCTGTGTCTTTATGAGTGGCGGGAGGGAGCATCACGACTGCTAGTGTTATCGGAGGATTTCGAAACTGTCTTTGAACCACTGGCTACATATGAAGTAGGCACTGTATTCAACAAATCGTCTAATAATGGATCATCCAACTGTAGAGATTTACAGGTTACATTTTTACATTACAGCACGAAAATGGATCTGATATGTAGTAAAATTGTCTTACATTTACTGTCAGAGTGGGTTAGGAAGCCATTGCGTAACGCTGAACACTGTGGGCATGATTTAGAAAGCCACCGACCTCTTGACCAGTCTAAACAGGTTACACATTTCACACACAGTTTCTGTCTGATGACAGTAAGGTTTGCACAACCAGAGGCGGAACAAAACGTATACCCACTAGGATCCATCGCTCCCTCTCGCCGGGGGGTTGCAAATCCTCCTAGGCGTCCCGGGTGGTAACTTGGCTACCGAACCTGAGGGTTGAAAAATTCAAGAATCAATGCACATAGGGACATGGTAGGCTGGAAAGCTAAAATTAACAACCAAGGTTAATGAGTAAAAAGAGTTGAACTAAGACTAGACAATCTTTGTTCCCTTTACGTTAAGTATCATCCCAGATGTTACTTGAGTCTTGTGTATCATACCAGATGTTACTTGAGTAATAACTTCTTACCTAAGTGACCAGCACTGACCTCATCCCATCTAATTAAGAACTTGAATCCGGCGACAAACGCTTATAGAATCATGCGTCCAACATATCCCGACGGACACCGCCTGAATGTTATTAGCTACACAGTTTACTGAGATGCTCAAGATAGGAAGAGGTGAGTTCGTATTCGGCTCAGCATGTACCTGGCGGAAGTGGCTCCCCACTTTTTATCCAACCAGGCTTGCGTTCTTAATAGCCCCAAACTACGAACATATTCTGCTAGACCTTGAGGCGGAAATGTCCTGTGGGCAACGGCCAAGCAGGAGACCCCAATAGACATAATGGAGTAAAATTTCGCTTCCCGAAAATTTACCACCGCTGGCAAACTAGACAGAATTATTTCGACCTATTGTGTGCCAAACAAAGACAACTCAAAATCAACATAGCTCTAGACACTACCGGAAATTTCCCGGCGGGGAAGCCGCGTGAAGTAACTAGAGGCATGTTGTCACAAGTCTCATTTAACAAATCCCGCCAGAAGGGCCAACCCTCCAAGCCACTAGATTTCACAATGTGCACATATTATGGCATAGTTATACATTAATTAATCAATCAATAAATAACACATCCTAGCCATAACTAAAAAACCTACAGGAGGCCAACTAGACGGGGCAGGTGGCAGAATATAACAAAAGCACAAACCTGGATCCAGCGAAGTCCTCCAACACCCATCACGTAGTAACAGGAACGTAGGCTGATAAGCGTCATGAACAAGTGCCAAGTCCCTCACTAAGTGAGACAATTTGAAACGCACATGTTCCTCTCGAAGCGAAGAAAACACCGCTTAACCCACCCGAATAGGTGGCCGAAAAGCGGGGCGCCGGATCCTCTAAAAAAAGCCGTATGTCTATAAGAGCTAAAATTGAATAACCTGGTGGAAAAAGAAACACGTGGAAGTCTTGCCTTAGCACAACAAGAACTCCTGACAAAGACCTTTGCCAAACACCTGGAAGTCAGTCTCCTAAGGCGAGTGGGAAAAGGTGTACACAGCCTAGCTAGTCTATAAGCTACCCTGACTTCAGCATAAAGCATGTACATATGAGAAAAGACTCACAAAACGGAAGGTAGGAGAAGAATGAAGCCGAGGCTGGGCACACCTTCGAACACGTCCGGATCCAACGGCGCCTAGGAGAAGAAGGACATATGCGTCCAGGTAAAACTGGGATGACGCACACATTAGACAGCAGACGCCTGAGAAGCGCATTAACTCCTTCAGACATATATGACGCGACCGCGTCATATGGCAGAGTGAACCAAAAACTCATATGACGCTACCGAGTCATATGGACTTATTATATTGCCAGAAAATAAGTTTATGATGCAATTGAGCCGGTCTTTTGGCTGGTAAGTCCCATAAGTTAGATGTACATGTGGAAACATCTAGCAACCCCCTAGCATCCCTGCGAGGGCCCCGCGGGGGTAGAGAGACTCAGTTTCTTCCCAGCAGCCAGTCTACAAGGTGGGTGTGCGCGGCCCTTTAAACCAAGGGGCCTCCATTTTGCCCAGCCTGGCTGGTATTACCGCCCTAATATAACCCAAACGAAGTGCTATATCGTTGGGTTATCGATGGATTATTGTGTTAGTCTTGTTTAGGGTATAATAACCATGTTAGTGATGTGTTATGCTAGTCTGGTGTACGTGACCAAGGTGGGCTCCACGAGGGGCCATGGTTTCGCTTGTTTGTGGATCACTTTCATACAATATCGAGTCAATTATATTGCTATTTATCAGTTCAAGTAGTGTATCTTACTTGTATTAGTGTTTCTTAGTGAAAAAACTTTCATTACTGGTCGAGCATTCTCTGGTGTAGGCTACGTGACCAAGGTGGTGGAGCCCACGAGTGGCCATGCTTTTTGCCTATACGTTTCGCTTGTTTGTGGATCACTTTCATATAATATCAGTCAATTATATTGCTATTTTTCAGTTCAAGTAGTATATCTTACTTGTATTAGTGTTTCTTAGTGAAAAAACTTTCATTACTGGTCGAGCATATGTCGCCATGCTCCCTCAGCCCTGTGCATTTTTGCTCGATAATTTAGTGGTGGAAAGTGCTTGGGAGGTAAGTTTTTTATTGGCAAAAGCACTCTACATATACGGCTTGGTGGCCACGAGGGAATCTCAGCAGTGTGAGTAAGTACAGTCAAAATGTTTATGTTGCCACGAGTAGGTGGAGGTGGTGGTGGTGCTGGTGGTGGTGATGGTGATGGCCACGAGTAGGTGGACGTGGTGGTGGTGGTGGTGATGGTGGTGATGGTCGTGGTGATGGTCGTGGTGGTGGTGGTGATGGTTGTGGTGGTGGTGATGGTCGTGGTGGGGGTGGTGGTGGTCGTGGTGGTGATGGTCATGGTGGTGGTGGTGGTGGTGGTGGTTGTCGTGGAAGTGGTGGTGGTGGAGATGGTGGTGGTGTTGACACCAATAGGGTCCGGTCCCTTTTCTGACCGTGGGTCAGGTCACTTTTCTGACCGTGGGTCAGGTCAGAAAATGAACCCAACCCTATTGGTGCCAACCCCACCACCACCACCACCATTTGATTATTTTTATTATTATTATTATTTATTATTATACCCAACATTATTATTATAAATGTCCCCCACCCCAAACTCTATTATATATAATTATATATATATATATATATATATATATATATATTATATAATTATATATATATATATATATATTTATATATAATTATATATATTATTATTTTTTTTTTTTTTTCTATATATGTTTCTTTTATTTATTTATTAGGGGTAGCCTATATATTTTTTTGTTTTGCAGTTCGACATCTAGGGCTCTCTTGAAGTTGTCTAACGAGATGTCCCTCATGTCTCTTACTCGCCGTGGGAGTTTGTTGAAGAGACGTGGGCCTCTGTGTGATAACCAGCCCTCTCGCAGAGAGCACATAGCACCCCTGTTATTCATCCGGGGGATTTCGCATTCGCAGCCTCTCCTATCACTGAATTTCATGACTATCGGAGTATGTAGGTTTGGTACTAAACCCTCTGCGATTTTCCACGTGTATATTATTAGGTAACGTTCTCTTCTACGTTCCAGTGAGTACAGATTCAGTGCTCTTAAACGCTCCCAATAGTGTAGATGTTTTATCGAACTTATATGCGAAGTGAAATTTCTTTGTACGCTCTCTACGTCATTTATTTCACCTGCTTTGTATGGGGATGTTAATACGCTACAGTATTCAAGCCGCGGTAGCACTAGAGATTTGAAGAGCGTTATCATAGGCAATTCACCGCGTGTTTTAAAAGTACGCAGAATCCAACCCGTTAGACGTTTCGCAGCCGCCACTTTGACCTGGTTATTTACTTTGAAACCCATATTTTCAGACATTAATACCCCAAGGTCTTTCACACTGTCTTTCCGTTCTATTATGTGGTTAGATTCTGTTAAGTAATTTGTAATTTCTTTAACACCATTATTATCTCCGTACCGTATTAATTGGAATTTGTCCTCATTGAATTGCATGTTGTTTTCCCTGGTCCACTGGAACACTACATTCATGTCTTCCTGCAGTCGGCCCGTGTCCTCTTGTGTGTTTACTATCTTGCTTAATTTTGTGTCATCAGCAAAAGACGACACCGTACTGTGTCTGGTGTTGGTATCTATGTCGCAAATTAGTATGAGGAACAGAAGGGGCGCTAGCACTGTTCCTTGGGGCACTGAGCTTTTGACATCCGAAGGCTCAGAAATGACTTGGTTTACTGCTACCGATTGTTTTCGGTTTACGAGGAAATTGTATATCCACCGTCCGATTTTCCCAGTTATACCTTTTGCTTTCAGTTTGTGGGCTATTATACCATGGTCACATTTATCAAATGCCTTAGCAAAATCGGTGTAAATGACATCCACGTTTTTCTTTTCTTCTAGCGCTTTAACACCTTACGAGCGGCCTATGCGGTTTATTTATATGTACCGCACAGCGGGGTGTTTTTAGCCAAAATAGGGCTGTTTACGTGATCATTTTCATGCCTAAATAAGACCCAGAACGTAAAACAAGTACCTATCCCTGAAAGGGCATAAACAGAGCTTTCGAATGACACCATAACGATCCTTGTATGATGGATAGTTTTTCTTGCAATAACCGTGCAACGCGAGTGCAAAAAGCAGGTAATTCGGTACTTTTCGGTACATAATTGAGTATGTGTAGCGAGTGGAGAGAGGCTGAGGATGGAGCTGAGATTTTGTCAGTAGGTTCGCCGCGGTGGTCTGGAGCAGTCATACGCTCGCTAGTCTCCTGCCACCACTTGTCTCTCTCTCTCAGCCACATTACGTGCTGAAATTGCCACTCGACCTATGTCGAGCGCCGCCACATAGTCCAGCTTTTTTTAACTCGACTTATGTTGTTCGCCGCTAATTAAGGGTTAAGAATGTTGTCATAGTGTTCCAAAAGTTGTGAGAGACATGATCTTCCCGCTCTGAGCCCATGTTGACCGGTGTTGTGTAGTTCATTTGTCTCCATGAATGTTGAAATTTTGCTTCGCAGGACTCGCTCGAAAACTTTAATGATGTGAGAGGTTAGAGCTACCGGGCGGTAGTTTTTTGGTAGTGCTTTACTCCCTCCTTTATGCAGTGGGGCAATTATTGCGTTTTTCAAGCTATCTGGCATGTCACCAGTGTCTAGACTCCTTCTCCACATTATAGCCAGGGGTTTTGAGAGGTTTTCCTTACATTTTTTCATTAGGATCGAATGAGTCCGGGCCTGGTGCCGAGTGGGATGGCATGTTGGAAATGGCCTCTTCTATGTCTTTTGGACTGAAATCAATATCCAGCATCTGAGGGGTTTCCGTGGGGGAGGTTTCCATGAAAAATATATTTTGGTCTCTGATGACTTTTGTTTCATCAGGCTCACTGAATGCCATTTCATACTGCCTGCTTAAGAGTTCGCTCATTTCCTTTTTGTCCCCTGTGAAAGAGCCGTCCCTTTTGCTCAGTGGGCCGATGTTTGATGTTGTTTTAGCCTTTTGTTTGGCGTATGAAAAGAAGTATTTTCCTTTATACCTGCAATAGCTTTCCTCTCCTCTTCTATATGTTGTAGTTCATATGATATTCTTAGCCTTTGTTCAATTTCCACAATTTCTCTATCTATTTCGACCTTTTGCCTATCCTGTAGATTTGATGTGTGCATCTTTGTCTGAGTAATATTCTTCTTCTGTACAGCCTCCTCCTTTCCCGATCTTGTTTGCTTCTTCGTTTTGTTTGTCTTGCAGGTATATGGTGGCTACAGATTTGGGTCATGGTTTCTGTTATTAAGACTAGACATTCTGCTGGTGTCAGGTTATCCATTAAATCTTCCCAGTCTATTTCCTCCATTTCTTGATTTACCTCTTCCCATCTAATGTTTTTGTTATTGAAGTTAAATTTACTGAAGGGGCCGGTTTTTGTTCTCGATTCTGAGGTTGTCTGTACACTTTCTAAGGTTGTTTTGATCTCAATTAATTTATGATCTGAGTATGTTGTGTCCGATATGTTAACCCTTAATTAGCGGCTCACCACATAAGTCGAGTTAAATAAAGCTGGACTATGTGGCGGCGCTCGACATAACTCGAGTGGCAATTTCAGCACGTAATGTTGCTGAGAGAGAGAGACAAGTGGTGGCAGGAGAGTAGCGAGCGTATGACTGCTCCAGACCACCGCGGCGAACATACTGACACGAATCCCAGCTCCCTCCTCCCTCTCTCACTCGCTATATAAGGAATTGTATCGGGAAAGTGGCTAATTACATGCTTTTTGCACTCGCGTTGCACGGTTATTGCAAGAAAACTAGCCATCATAAAAGGATCGTTATGGTGTCATTCGAAAGCTCTGTTTATGCCCTTTCAGGGATAGGTACTTGTTTTACGTTCTGGGTCTTATTTAGGCATGAAAATGATCACGTAAACAGCCCTATTTTGGCTAAAAACACCCCGCTGGGCGGTACATATAAATAAACCGCATAGGCCGCTCGTAAGGTGTTAATGCTGTGTACTAGAGAGTCGTTGTTAGTGAAGACCAGGTCTAAGATATTGTTTTCCCGTGTGGGTTCAGCAATATGTTGGGTAAGACTAAAAAAATCACAAAGTTCAAAAAGCTCTCTCGTATTAGTATTTGCTTCTCCGGTGTTATTTGCCACTAACTGGTTTTCTAGTTGTCTCCATTTAATGTTTGGTAGGTTAAAGTCTCCTAGCCATATAATATTTGGTGTTGGGTTCCCCAGGGTTTCCACTTCTGATTTTATTTTGTTGAGCTGGGTTTTGAATTCTTCTCGGGATGAGTCTGGAGGCCTGTATGTAACAATAACTGCTAAATTTAGGGATTCTATTTTAACTCCAAGTATTTCCACCACTTCATTACTGTTATTTAGGAATTCAGTACATATCAGTGAGTCATGTATGTACAAGGCTACACCTCCATGTGATCTATGCGTTCTGTCCGCCCTATGTAGGTTGTAACCAGGAATCCATACCTCACTATCTTCCTGATCTTTAATGTGAGTTTCTGTGAGAGCCGCAAATATAGCGTTTCCTTCTTCTAGCAGGCCCCTAATAAATGGTACTTTGTTCGTGGTTCTATTTTTTAGGCCTTGGATATTTGCAAACAAGATTGGGGAGGGATTGTTTGGAGTACTATGTGTACCTAATAGTCTTCGGGATGTATTGGCCACTCTTGGGAGGCCAGGAGGTGCTCGAGGTGTTCTATGTGCTCTTCCATCTCCCTCAGTCTCTTCATCTTCATCTGCCCTTTCCCTCCTTGCCTTTTTCCTCTGTCTCGTCCTCGCATAGCTAGAGAGTTTTTTGGGCTACCATTCGTGTTAGGTCTAGCATATCTCCAAGTCCCTTTAACCCTCTCCGACATATGACGCGATTTTGAGCCTATTAGGGATACTTTAAAGCCTTTGTTACCGTCAGGGGTATTTAGAAACCTTTAGTTTAGTTACTTCAACCTCTGCAGTTGTTTTTGAGTTAGTTGTGGGCAGAAAACTAATTTTGGAGAGGTAATTATAAGAGTGAGAGAACTCTATTTCTTATTGCTAATTTGCCAACCTCTGCGTCACATGTGCGTGAAAGGGTTAATATGAAAAGCTGGGCATTTCATATTGTAGCAGGTCTTGTTCTCAAGTGATGTCTTGCAAAGGGATGGGTGGTGGTATTTGCAGGTTTCACCAAATCTACATTTTCCATGACTGGTTATGTTGTTGCAAATTTTGGGATGAGCAAATCTACATGCATTCCCATTATATTCGCCCTTTTGACCAAAGTAGCACCTTCTTTCCAGATAATATCTGCACACTGGTGTAGACAACCCCAGTAGGTGTGGCTGGGGCTGCAAGGGGTTATGTGGTGAGCTAAGTGTGGTTGTGGGTGATAGTGGGCTTGGTGTATGGGTGGGTGAGGCCTGCAGGGGGGTGGAGTTACGGGTCGGTTGTAGGTGGGCAGGTGGCAGTGGTGAGGGGGGAGACGATGTGGAAGGGGAGCCTGATATGGGGGCTTGTTGCATCCTACATTCATCCTGCAAATGTATTTGATCAACAGCAGTAGGGTGGTCAATGGTCATAGATGGGATTAATGTGGGTGTTTTCTGGGTCTGGGGAGGTGTGGGGAGATGTGCGGCAGGGTTTATGGATATGTAGGGTGCGAAAGGTTGTTGTTCGGCAGGCGATGTGTGTTGATTTGCAGGAGGCAATGTGGGCATTTTCATGGGAAGGTGTGCGTGTGTGGGTTGTGATATTAGTATGGGCCCTGAGGCCCCAATAGTTCCCCATTTTCTGTGAAAGGTAGCTATGTCTTGGCTATATTTCAGTCTATCTTGTACTTCTGTATTTTCTACAGTCTGTATGACTTGCCATGTGATATCGAAACAACTATCGCAGAAATGGAGGTTCTTCCCTCTTGTATTGTACGCCTCATTTATTGGTGTCAATCCTATGCAAATCCAGTGGTATGGTTGCTTGCATATCCGACATGCGGTGCCATTATGCATGTGTATATTCATCTTACAACTCGTACAGTTGTCTCTGGTAAACATTTGTTTTTTGTTTTTTCCACCCGCCCTTACATGGGGGAGAGAGAGAGAGGGGGGTGGGGGGGCTTGGAGGACAAGGAGGTGTTTGTTACGCGGTTTGTGGGGAGGGGGGGGTGGGGGGTGGGGGGAATGCCACTCGTTTACACTCGTTAAGTTTAGACTTTAAGTAACTTTAAGTAACACTTTCAATAATTATCTTATGAAACAGAATTCTCACTGCCCTAACCACTTTTCCCGTTTTTGGTCGACTGTTTAACGGAATATACGGCACTCTAGGAAAATAACGAACTTTCCAGGCTACCTATATATTATAGTATCTATTTTAATTTTCATATTTTACCTATCAACTTGATTCAACACTGCTCAGGTTCGAATTTTCACCACATTTGGTTGCGTGGGAGATCTTTCTCTCCAATAACGTCACTACTAACCTGCGATATGGTCGAGAAATAACCTGCACTGATTTAATTTGTTTAAATATTGTTTTTCTCTGTTTGCTATTATTTATGATATTTGTTTTGTCGGTACCCTTTCCTGTCGAGGTTAAGTTTCGCTTTTGGTAAAATCGTATAGGGGGAGGGGAGGGGACGTGTCCAGGAGAGCGAGGGGATATATGTGTTTATGGTCTTTGCGGTCACCGAGGGTATTTTGTTTACAGCATACGTCCTGTTCCCAACCTAAATGTTAAAAGTTCCGCTGACTTTAATTCTCTGTATTATACTTTCCTAGTATATTTACGTGATATACGATGTTCACTATCACTTTTAACTTAGGCTTCCTATTTTCCCATAGCCCTGTTTGATTTCATAGGACTATATAGCTAACACTTTGCTTTTGGGACGTAACGGTTTTTTCTTTCCCTTCTTCTTTCCACCCGCCTTATGGGCCTGCCCTAGGCCTGTCCTAGACCAGCGCCGTGGCACTGCTGTAGGAGTTAACGGATTTTTTCTCCAAAACGCGTATATCTCTCCAGATATTTTATCAATCGGTTCGATTTTGCACTTCACAGAACCGCGACAGACACTACGTTTGTTTTTGTGTGTGATTTTTTGGAAGTTTAATCACCAGTATCTCGCGGGATAGTAGAAAAATCCTGGACCGCGACGGACGTGACCCTCCTCTCTGACTGACTCATATATATATATATATATATATATATATATATATATATAGTATAATTCGTGTTTATGTATTTATGTATGTTATGCACCCTCCGCCTCCCCCTCCCTCCCCCATTATACCCCCCCTCCCCCTCCCTCCCCCATTATATCCCCTCCCCCTCTTCCCCCTGCCCCCATATACAATATATATTATTAGGCTAGTATCTATTTATTATATATTATTATTATTCTACTCCCCCCTCCCCCTCCCCTCCCTCCCCCATTATACCCCCTCCCCCATTATACCCCCCTCCCCCTCCTCCCCCATTATACCCCCCTCCCCCTCCCTCCCCCATTATAGCCCCCCTCCCCCTCCCTCCCTCCCCCATTATACCCCCCTCCCCCTCCCTCCCCCATTATACCCCCTCCCCCTCCCTCCCCCATTATACCCCCTCCGCCTCCCTCCCCCATTATACCCCCTCCCCCTCCCTCCCCCAATATACCCCCTCCCCCTCCCTCGCCCATTATACCGCCTCCGCTTTTTCCCCATGCCCCCATATACAATATATATTATTAGGCTAGTATCTATTTATTATATATTATTATTATTCTACTCCCCCCTCCCCCTCCACCTCCCCCCCATATATATATATATATATATATATATATATATATATATACTGTATATATATATATATATATATATATATATATATATATATATATATACTGTATATATATATATATTATATATATATATATATATATATATATATATATATATATATATATATAATATAATCGTGTTTATTTATGTATGTTATACCCTCCCCCCTCCCCCTCCCTTTCCCATTATACCCCTCCCCCTCCATCCCCCATTACACCCCCTCCCCTTCCCTCCCCCATTATACCCCCCTCCCACATTATACCCCCCTCCCCCCCACTATATCCCCCTCCCGCTCCCTCCCCCATAATACCCCTCCCCTCCCTCCCCCATTATACCCCCTCCCCCTCCCTCCCCCATTATACCCCCTCCCCCTCTTCCCCTTGCCCCTATATACAATATATATTATTATTAGGCTAGTATCTATTTATTATATATTATTATTATTCTACTCTCCCCTTCCCCCCACATTAATATATATATATATATATATATATACATATAATATAATTCGTGTTTATGTATGTATGTATGTTATGCCCTCCCCCCTCCTCCTCCCTCCCCCATTATACCCCCTCCCCCTCTTCCCCCTTCTAAATTGTAGATTGATATATACAGTATATATATATATATATATATATATATATATATATATATATATATATATATATATATATATATATAATATAATTCGTATTTGGTGGTGAGATTAATAAAATAATATTATTAGTAGGTTTAGGGATATTTCTTCGAGAGGCCGGTCTATATGATCTGTGCCCCATGAATATTCTTTCCTCTCACTTAAACAGTAGGCTACCATAGTGCGGTTGGGAATATGAACATGATTAGATTAATATCCAGTATTCGAGAATGGATAATAAGTCGTAGGCGTGTGCATAAACCTTTAAACCGTCCTGGTGGTGTAATGGTTAAGGTGGCAAAAATATGTGTGTGATAACCCTGGTTCGAATCCCTGTGGATCATATATACTTTAATTAATTTCATTGGGGGTGTGGTGGTGAGATTAATAAAATAATATTATGTATTTATGTATGTTATGCCCCCTCCCCCTCCCTCCCCCATTATACCCCCTCCCCCTCTTCCCCCTGCCCCCCATATAAATATTACTAGGCTAGTATCTATTTATTATATATTATACTCCTCCCCCCTCCCTCCTTCCTTCCCTCCCTCCTCCTCCCCTCCCTCCTCCCCCTCTCCCTCCCTCCCCCTCTTCCCCCTGCCCTCCATATAAATATTACTAGGCTAGTATCTATTTATTATATATTATTATACTCCTACTCTCCCTCCCCCCCTCCCCCCCCCCCTCCCCCCCCCTCCCCCATTATACCCCCCTCCCCCTCCCTCCCCCATTATACCCCCCATTGAGGGCGACCCTTCACCACCTCCACAAACTCCACCTCCACCAACTCCACCAACTCCACTTCCACCTCCATAAACTCCACCCGTCGCCCTACCTCGCCACTGCTCATCAACACCCATCTCCCTACCTCGCCACTGCTCATCAACACCCGTCGCCCTACCTCGCCACTACTCATCAACACCCGTCGCCCTACCTCACCGCTGCTCATCAACACCCGTCGCCCTACCTCGCCGCTGCTCATCAACACCCGTCGCCCTACCTCGCCGCTGCTCATCAACACCCGTCGCCCTACCTCACCGCTCATCAACACCCGTCCCCCTACCCCGTACATCACTACACATCGCCCCACCTCATCCATCCCCACCCGTCCTACCCACACCCCTCCTACCAGCACCCATCCTACCATCAACATCCACTCATGTCTTCACACCACAACCATCAACATCCACTCATGTCTTCACACCACAACCATCAACTTCCACTCATGTCTTCACACCACAACCATCAACATCCACTCATGTCTTCACACAACAACCATCACCATCCACTCAATGCTTCACACCACTACCATTCCCGGACTTCCACACATCATTCTATTCTTTTTCTTCTCCTGCTTCACGACGCACCCTGCATGGCGGTCCCTTGTTACCTCACGTAGAATCACCGGCCAGCAACATTTCAGACAGCCCCCGCATCCTGGCTTCACGCCTGCCGGTGGGTAGTCTAAACACCCCACCATCACATGTCCTGTCTCCTAACGTAGCCTCCCCCTCGCTGATCTCCTTGGGTTACAGCGGGGGCAGCGAGGCGCGCTACATGGCGTTTGTTCCGCCTGAACATCGCCAAATCATGCACGATGAGATTGCTGCGGCAATCGATGAGGAGCTTCCACAAAGGCTTCCTCCTGCCCAACTTAATCCACCCACAGCACCTTCTCCATCACCCTCATCACATCCACCATCACCCCCACGGCCTGACTCCACCACAGCACTTTCTCCATCACCCTCATCACATCCACCATCACCCCCACCCCCTTCGTCTTCCGCAGAAGACGACCCCCCACCCCCTCCCCCTCCCCGCCGAAAATCTGGGCCCATGAAGGGCCGAGGTGGTAGGCCCAGGGGCCGCAGAGGTTACATACGTCGTCAAGACGGACACTGTGGTGCTCTCCCAGCACGTGCACCTCCACGCCCCCCCACCGTGTATGCTGAGGATCACGAGTGGACTTCAGACCCGTTCACACCCAACGTTGATCCTTTCACTGGAACCCCTGGCTTGCAGGTTCCAGCACCAGTGACACCACTGCAGTTCTTCCAGCTCTTCTTTACAAGAGAACTGCTCAGGTTCCTGGTGAGTGAGACCAACGCATATGCCTTATTCGTTGGTTCTCTCTGGACATCATTCAGTGAGGAGGACATGGCCAAATTCCTTGGCCTGTACTTCCTCATGGGTGTGAACAAACTCCCCACTGTGCGTCACTACTGGTTAAATGATGGACTCCATAATTACCCAACGTTTCGCAAGACCATGCAGGTCACCAAGTTCCAAGCCTTGCTGAGCAATTTCCACACATTCAACAGCAAGGCAGTCATCAAGCAGACCAAAGACAGGCTAGTGAAGATCCGCACGGTGATGCGCTACCAGCTTGCTGGCTTCAAGTTTGCCTACGTCCCGGAGAGGAAGGTGTCCATCGACGAAGGCTGCCTTGGGTGGAAGGGTCGCCTTTCATTCAAGTGCTACAACCCGATGAAGCCGACGAAGTACGCCATCAAGCTGTACATCCTGGCAGAGTCCACGACTGGTTTCGTGTATGACTTTCAAGTCTACACTGGTATTGGTCAAACTCTCCAGAAAACGGTTGAGGGTTTAACGGAGTCCCTGCAAGGCATGGGTTACAAGTTGTTCATGGACAACTTTTACAACTCAGTTGACCTGTGCCACCACATGCTCACACACCAGATCTATGTGTGTGGCACCCTGAGGCTTGCACGAGGGGCTCCGAAGCGGTTGCGCGACATTGCCCATGCAGCGACACTGGAAGACGATGCAATAGAGGCGATGAACAACGGCACAACCCTAGTGATACTTTGGAAAGACAAACAGATTGTCAACATGGTGTCCACCTTCCACGACCAGAGCAACATTCCAAAGCATTCCTTTGTCAAGAAGAAGGTACAAGGCAGGTGGCAGCGGAGTCGCAAGAACATCATGAAACCCGTTTGTGTTGACGACTACAACCGCCACATGGGTGGGGTGGATCATTTCGATCAGATGATCCAGTACTACCCCATCCAGCGAAGGACGGTCAAATGGACAAAGAAGATCATATTCTACTTCATCCAAATAGCCCTCTTCAATGCCTTCGTACTCTTCAAGAAGTGCAACCCCCGCAGGAAGATGACTATGCTGGTGTTCCAGGAAAGCGTAGTCCGTTCCTTGTTGTACTTCAACCCTGCAGAGTGGCCTTTGTCGGGGAGACGCATCCGGCGTGCACAGGATTTGCTGGAAGGTCAGTACGAGCCGTCTCAGGCGAGGCAGGCGGCGTCGGCAATCCTCCGGAAGCTCAGCTGGGTCGCCCCCACCGGACGACAATCCAGACTCCCCAGCCGCTCCTGCTGATGATCCAGGCACTCCTCCTGGTGCTCCTGCTGCTGGTGGAGGCGTTGGGGGAGCACTCCTTCATGACCCCCCCCCCCCTCACCAGGTCCAGATGCTGCTGCTGCTGCTGTTGCCGTCGGGGGAGCACTCGCTGAGAATGCACCCCCGGCGGCACCAGTATCGGACGATGCTACTGATGATGAGGAGCAAGTGGATGTCCTACCACTTGACCCCCCCGCACCAGTAGTACCGGGTGCAGCTGCTGCTCCTGGTGGCGCTCGGGAAGCACCCGTCATGGATGCCAACTGGGTTCCACTAGTAATGGACGTTAAAGCTAGGGCTCAGGCACCAAGAGGCCGTCGGAGAGGTCCTCTTCGAGGAAGGGGTTCCAAGCCACGTCCTGTTGTACTAGACCATGACCGGTACAACAGGAACTTGGAACACGTTCTCGAGATGATCCCTGACAGAAAGCAAAGGCGGTGCCATCTGTGTTACAAGAAGGACCAAATTCGCAAGGACACGAGCTTTCGATGCAAGTCTTGCCTCGTTTGCCTCTGCATCGATGTCAATGGTTGCTTCAACAAGTACCATCAACTCGATGCAGATGTCCTATAGCCAGGATCTTTGCAAGATTCATTCATTCATTTATGCATTCTCCTATTCACCTTCATTATTCCTTTCCAATCACTATCACCCATTCATTCATTCAGTCTTTATGCATTCTTCCATTCACCTTCATCACCCTTTCATTCACCTTTATCACCCTTTCATTCATTCATTCAATCATTCAATAATTCATTCATTCATTCAATCATCACTTCAGAGCTTCGGGGCCCACCTTCATTCACCCATCATCATCATCATAAAAAAAAAAAAAAAAAAAAAAAAAAAAGCACAAGTCAATTTCTACTACAATTTGCACTACAGTGGATATAGGCCTCCTGGGGAAACCACTGTAAAAAAATAACGAGTCAAGTGCAGTACCTCTTTGGGTGGCTTGGAAATGTTCACATATTTCTCTGGTTTGACACCTTATATATATATATATATATATATATATATATATATATATATATATATATAATATATATATAAATATATCCACACACATACATTACCATTACCATTTACCATTCTTTATATTTTGTTTGACACCTTGTATATATATATATATATATATATATATAATATATGCATTACTTTATTTTATTTACGTGTACAATAGAATTATTTCTGAATTTATTACCTGAAGATAACCTGGCTTTCTTATTTTGTTTTTTCAGTGTCAACCCAGGAGCCATTTCCCTTCTCGTTGGAAAGGGTTGTGGCCCTACCAGGTAAGTAAAATTAACAACCTTCATGACTGACATGTCTTCTATGAACATTATACAATTATTGGCAAAGAAAATTATATAAAAGTGTTGTATATTGTGGCAAAGATATACAACTGTATAAACATTCTCATATATTTTCATAACAATAACAATGCATGGAAACAATTGCGCATAGCTCGCGAACCAATTACGCTATATTATTTTGGTTTTCACCATTGGAAAGAGCACAATTTTCCGATTCCGGTGATATATACACTTATATACATATCCGAGCAAATAAACCAACGCCGAGGTGGGGAACAGCTCAGAACCCGGCTAGCATCGGCGGAACAGAGACGGGTGAAGCGTAAATATTCGCATTTTGGCTCTTCATTTCAAATATTCATAGCGCAAAAAGTATTTGTTGTAGGAACTTCTAGTTTGTTTTATACTCATCAGCATTATTTGCCGTATTCATACAGCCTAAATTTAAAACCATACACTTCGTAGCAATGAAATAAATCGAAAATGTTATAAACCATATCAATCAAAATAATATATATTCTTTTTCGGTCACTGCATGGAAACAATTGCGCATAGCTCGCGAACCAATTATGCTATATTATTTTAGTTTTCACCATTAGAAAGAGCATAATTTTCCGATGACGGTGATATAAACAGTTATATACGTATCTGAGCAAATAACGCAACCACGAGGTGGGGAACAGCTCGGAACCCGGCTAGCATCGCCGGAACAGAGACTGGTGAAGCGTAAATATTCGCATTTTGGCTCTTCATTTCAAATATTCATAGCGCAAAAAGTATTTGTCCTAGGAACTTCTAGTTTGTTTTATACTCATCAGCATTATTTGCCGTATTCATACAGCCTAAATTTAAAACCATACACTTTGTAGCAACGAAATAAATCGAAAATGTTATCTATCTATCTATCTATCTATTGCCTGACGCCGCGATCCCCGAAGGGGTGGCCACGAACGAACCGCCCCCATGCACCTCTGTCCCCAGTCAGTCAACGCCCCTCCCCCCAACCAGCACCGCCTTCGTTCATGTAGTTCCTCACTCCATCCTTCAACCTCATATTCGGTCTACCTCTCCCCCTCTGTCCCTCCACCTCGCTCTCGTACACCCTCTTAGTCATTCTCTCACTTTCCATACGTTCCATATGGCCGAACCATCTCAAGTTGTTCCTTTTCACACTTTCCAGCACATCTACCTCCACACCACACCTCCTTCTTACTTCCTCATTAGTCTGTCTATCCCTCCATGTAACTCCGCACGCACTCCTTAAGTAATTCATTTCCACTGCTCTCACTCCCTGTCTGAGTCTCTCAACCAACGTCCATGCTTCGCTTCCGTAAGTCAGTGTCGGGATTACCACACTGTCATGCAAGGACTTCTTCACTTCCATACTGACCACCCTATTTCTTGTTACTGCTTTTAGCGTTCCTACAACCCTCTTCCCCTGTTGTACCCTCTCCCGCACCTCTTCATCCATAGTCCCATCTTTACTCAACACACTGCCCAGATACTTAAAAGAGTTGACGATCTCCATAGCCATGTTATAAACCATATAAATCAAAATCATATATTGTTTTTTCGGTCACTGCTTGAGAACTATTGAAGATAAACAATTTCTGTTTTCAGATTTGGAAAGAGGAGAAAAAATACTATTAATTGAGCAAAAACAAAATATATGGTCATCACTCACAATTTCGAGATAAGACGGTGTGAAGACAATTGCATGGGAAATAATTGTATTCCGGACTCATTTACACTTTCATATTTCGATTTATTTACATTTTGTTTTGTTTTATCATGTACTATAAATATTCCTCTTTCCATTGACATATGATACATCACAAATAAACAGCATTCTGGTGGATGGAAATCGAGAAAAATGTAAGGCTTCGACAACACTCATGAGCCAAATTCAAGACCCAAAAGCCATGTGAAGCGCCTCCTCGGACTTACTGGGACTTAAAATGTCTGAAGGAGTTAAGCTGGATCATGTTTAATGTTTTATTATTTTATTTTTTACTAGTTTTTTCGAGTAGTGGTACCCACATCATAAGGACGAGTCCGTGAGTGGTTTGTTATATTTAACACCTTACGAGCGGCCTATGCGGTTTATTTATGTGTACCGCCCAGCGGGGTGTTTTTAGCCAAAATAGGGCTGTTTACGTGATCATTTTCATGCCTAAATAAGACCCAGAACGTAAAACAAGTATCTATCCCTGAAAGGGCATAAACAGAGCTTTCGAATGACACCATAACGATCCTTGTATGATGGATAGTTTTCTTGCAATAACCGTGCAACGCGAGTGCAAAAAGCAGGTAATTCGGTACTTTCGGTACATAATTGAGTATGTAGCGAGTGAGAGGGAGGAGGGAGCTGAGATTTGTGTCAGTAGGTTCGCCGCGGTGGTCTGGAGCAGTCATACGCTCGCTAGTCTCCTGCCACCACTTGTCTCTCTCTCTCAGCCACATTACGTGCTGAAATTGCCACTCGAGTTATGTCGAGCGCCGCCACATAGTCCAGCTTTATTAAATACGACTTAAGTGGTGAGCCGCTAATAAAGGGTTAAGAGCGTTTCGCTCACGATGTGTGGCAATCTTATTTTTTGCTCTCCTAGGCGGGTCGTTTGAACGGCGAGCCTTGTGTTCAAAGATTGGCCATTACCATTATAAGGCGTATCGTCAATGATGGAGGGGCCACTAATAAATATAAGAATTTCCGAAGCACACATATATATGTATATATATATGTATATATATATATATATATATATACATATATATATATATATAGAGAGAGAGAGAGAGAGATATATATATATATATGGGCTGACCCTTTGTCAGAGTGAGGGTTGGTGTCCTCTACTTCCCATAGCCCCTTCTATCTTTTTCTCCCTCTGCATCTCTAATTTTTTCAAATGGCATAGGGATGCGGCGACCCCAACGCCCGCCACTTTCTGGTGCAGGTAGCCTCCTCTGTGGTGGAGGGGTGTGAAATTTCCACCACTGCTTTTCTCCGGCGAGACGTAGAAGTCGGCTAAAGGGGATTGGGGGCTGGGGGCCTGGTATCCTTTTCCCCTTAACCTAAGAAGTGCGCATGGGGGTAATTAGACACCTCTGCCTGTGCTGACGTATTTGAGCTGTTTCCATCACTAAAATATTCATTTTACCATAAATGGCATTAATACTTATCCATACGTGCCTATTATGGGTTGATTATAAAGGTATTAACCTGTTACAACAATAAAACAAGTGAAAACAGCGTTTGGATGGTCAAAATCGGAGATTCAGGCCGCGAGTTGCATAATGTATGGGTGAGGCAACCTGCTTTCCCGCCAATTTCCCCCAAGGCCACTGAGACACAGTCGATCGATACTCTCTCTCTCTCTCTCTTGCACTCGCTTGCTAACAGTGATGACAATGCCCTGCTTGCAACTCGCTAATGTTAGCACGAAAATATACCTCAGAATAAGGGAATAACAGGGAAAATAGGTGATAACTGAAGGAGGGGAGGAAAGTGGGGAAGGAGGGGAGGTAGAGGAGTGATATTTTGGATGGCCCAGGGGCAATTTTTTTTTTTTTTTTTTTTTATGTTTAAAGTTGATTTTTTTTTTCTCTGACTCTTAAGAGTCTTCCCGCAGTCCGCCGGGGGAACTCTTAAGAGTCTTCCCGCAATTCCCGGGTTAAATAAATCTACCAAAAAAACGAGACAGAGATAGGGGCGAGGGAACGCGTTCGTGGTCCCGGACCCTAAGAATAGGAGCTTTAAATGTGCAAGGATGTAGTAGGAATGAGAAGCGAGAGGACATTGGAAGGTTATTTGAAAGAGGGAAGTATGATGTGCTTGCACTGAATGAAACAAATATGAAAGGAGAGGGAGAAGTGGATTTTGGAAACGTGATAGGTAGAAAGTCTGGAGTAGATGAGGGAGTCAGGGGGAAAGAAGGAGTGGCTATTATTGTGAAGGAGGAGTTGAGAGAGTTTATAAAAGAGTGGAAAGAGGTGTCATCAAGGCTAATGTGGGTGCGAATGCGGTCTAAGGGTGAAAGGTGGGTTTTTGTAAGTGCGTATGGACCAGGAAGTGAAAGAGAGTTTGACGAGGTAGAGGGTTTCTGGGAGGATTTGAGAGATTGTCTACAAGGGTTTGATGAAAATGAAAACGTTATAGTTTTAGGGGACCTAAATGCTAGGGTAAGAAATGAGCCTGTTGATGGAGTCATCGGTAGTTTTGGTGTGGATGGTGTAAACGAGAGTGGAGAAAGACTGAAAAATTTATGTGAAGAGTGCAGATTGAGTGTAGGTAATACGTTCTTCAAAAAAAGGCGTATGCACAAGTACACCTGGCATAGACTTGTGAGGGGAGAGATTGTAGAGAGGGCATTGATGGATTATGTGCTGGTGACAAGGGGAAGATTGTGTAGACTGCTGGATGTGAATGTGATGAGAGGTGAGGCGGAGGGTATGTTGGATCATTACCTGGTGGAGGGAAAGCTAAGAGTTAAGAGTTACAGGAGAATAAGAGACAAGTGTGAAGTAAGAGAGGTAATAAAAGTTAGTGAGTTAGAGAAGAGTGCAAAAGAGAGGGAGTACAAGGAAAGACTAAATGAAAAGTGGATGGAAGTGAGAGAGATGGAAGAGAGAGAAGTAGAGGTTGAATGGCAACAGTTTAAGGAAGGAGTGAGAGCAAGTGCAGAGGAAGTATGCGGCAAAAGGAAAGGAGGAGGCAGAGGTATCTGGAAGGGAAGCGAGTGGTGGAATGATACGGTGAGAAAGGCAGTTGAGGAGAAGAGACAGTGTTTTGAGATGGTTTTGCAGGATGGTAGTGTTGAGGTATGGGAGAGGTACAAGGAGAAAAGGAGAGAGGCAAAACGGAAAATTAGAGAAGCGAAAAAAGATGCAAACGAAAGGTGGGGTCAAAGGTTGAGTGAGAATTTTGAGGAATGAAAGAAGATGTTCTGGAAGGAGGTAAATAAAGTAAGGAAAGGAGGACAAAAGAGGGAAGAGTCAGTGAAAGATGCAAATGGAGAATTACTAGTGGAACCAGTTGAAGTGAGGAAAAGATATGCCGAGTATTTTGAATCTTTGCTAAATGCAAGAGATGGAAGAGAAGCAGTGATTGAAGCAGTGGTTCATGGAGATAGGTTACCCAGGCCACCCAAGTGGCAGGGAATGAATGAAAGGATTGAGGAAAATGAGGTGAAAGAAGCAGTGAAACAAATGAAAGCGGGAAAAACAGAAGGTTTGGATGGTATTGCTGTGGAGTGTATAAAGAAGGGTGGAGATGTGATAATAGATTGGTTGGTGAGACTTTTCAATGTGTGCTTTGTGATGTCATAGTAAACAAAGCAAAATTTACCTATAAACTCACAAGAGTTAACTTACTTTTATTGGTTGATAGGGATAGATAGCTCAATGATAGTGGTAGGAATAGATAGAAGATATAGTGGCCACTAAGAGATAAGAATTAGGATGACTTAGCAGGAAACAGGTGGTTGTATTGGAGCAGCTAGGAGATGTTCTCAAGGTCGTAGCTAAAGCGAGTCTAGTTTGTCTTGGTGTGGGGGACCCTCAGGTTCCCGAATATGACACATGCGCAGTTATCTTATCTACCAATGCGTCATTTAACTAACTACAAGATATACCGGATTTATTATAATGACAACCAGATATATTAATGGATAATAAACCCATATAAACTTAATACGAAATAGTATATATCTTATATATAGATATATAACTTAGCCTAATACTGGCGCCTAATTTGAACTTCCAGTATGTTTACTTAACCTAAACTGTCGAGTTACTTATGAGTCTCGACACATTCCCACCACCAATATATTCATTATCTACAATAATCTCGCAGCGATGTTAGATCTCCAAACCTGTGAAGAGCTAACAGCGGCTCGGCGAAGAGGTAATCTTCCAACAGGATCGTTACTGGCAGATGGTCCAGCGACCGCTGGTGATATAGGGGTGGAGTCGTTAGAGCTAACACCATCACCAGTGACCGCCGGTTGAGGGATCGAAATGCTTTCGATTTCCTGTTCCAATGGATACCCTACCAAGTTTCCAAAGGACATGAGGTCCCTCGTCATGTATAAGCACGATGTCATTTATCTTTGGCCATACACTGCTTGATGAGCCTCTTTTATTCTTATAGGCTTCTCGTAGTGATGCCAAGTATTCACTGGACCAACTCTTCCATAGGTCCTGGATCAATTTATTGATGTGTTACGACCGGCACTACGAAATAAACAAGGGCACTTAATAATGGACTAGATGATAGGCTATATCTGCAACAACGGCCATTTGTTATCTCTACTACAACGGTACGCTAATTCCAAACCCTCAAACTATTACGCCGGTGAACAAAAACACTTAAAACCCTCCAGAGTTAATCTACTGGATAACGGGGTATCAATTAACTGGGTTTTAGTGCACTTCTACAAAGGCTTTCCGGTGACGGCAAAGCCAACTCACAACAGGAGTACTTACGTTACGAAAATGCTCTTAAGTAATAACAATGCTTGAATAAACTATATAAGATTTAATAAAGGAATAATTGCTTACGTTAACTTTAGTGTGAGTCTGTACTCAACACTAAACTCTTCAATGCTCTATGAAAACACTGGAAGTCTAGTCCTACAGCAATCAGATAAGGAATCTTCTGAAAAGGTCTGATGCTCTAAGATGCTCGTTAATATAGAACAGAAATAATGCAGGGGCAGGACACCAAAGCGTGTATCTTAAATACACCAATAAGTAGGATACATATATATAACAAGGGAGTGCAACAACTCTGTGACAGCACTAATAATAGCCACTCAAAAACAGTACTTCCTTAGCCAACGTAACAGCCAAACTGGGTTGTGCACTATGCATCAACCTAGGCTAAAATAAGTCGTGAATAATTCCTAAAGCATACACAATGAAAGTTAATAAACACAATGCTGTCTTTCTCACTAATAAAGTCTAGCAGTGGCAAAAAAAGGTACTAGGAAACTAGGCAGAGCGCAAGCATGCTCGTAGCCTACTGTCTTCCCTTGAACAGATTTCCCTTATGTTACGTTAAGTGACTTGGAGGCTCTCTTGGTAAGTCCAGATCTCTAGTATCTGGTCTTGCCCTGGTGCTCCACAAAGGTCAACAAAATGAGGTAGCAAGCATACAGGTAAGTATAGGCACAAGCCCTTCACCTGTATACTGCTACACTCGCAAAGGAAAATATGCACAAGGGTTACAGGCTAGCTAGCTTCGTCGATGTTGTACAGGCTCTGACTTGCCACATACATAACTCAGACAACGACCAAAGATACCTTCCACTGTCTAGCATTAAAAAATGGGAAAGAACAGCTCAATAATTAGAAGCACCCCAACACTAGGCTACCATATGACTATGACTCTAATAATCCCTAAAACTAGTGCAAACATATATGGAGAGCTGGTGCTGGTAATACGACTGGCCGACTATGGAAGTCGTATGCAGAACCAGAAGGGATAAGTAATTGAATAAAGAGAGAAGTATGAAAAGGAAGAAGTTCAGAGAGAGAGAAAGTAGTATAGGTGGTTATATGGGGGGACAGATTGCAAAGGACATGTAGGACCAAGCACGCCGAGCCAAGCTCTGCAGGAGAAACGCGGGCAGGAGCCCCGCACCACCCTCCCAGGACAGCGGCCTCCAATCACAGACCACTACGTCATGAAGAGCAAGCGTCCTATGACGTAGCCAGGCCCGCCGGCCAATTAGGGGCGGGGGAAAGCCCGCGCGAGCGAGGGAGGCACACGTACAATACTGTCGTACATACACACGCACATATTACCACCGCGCTGCCTCCTCCGCTCTCTCTCTCCTTAACTTCACACAATGCATCTTATATTCTATCAATGATACAAAATACTTCCAAGTGTCACAGACAAGAATAAAGACCACCACTGATCTGTCTGCGACAACATGAACTCTATGAAAGAAAGAACATCGTTCTACGATTATTGTAGCCCATTTCACTGCCCTGGCGAGCGCTAGCGAGTTACGAGTGCATTCTGGCAAGCTGGCCAGCGTAACAGATGTAATTGTGCCTGCTGTGTATCGCTGCTTTACTATCGTAACTAGGATCCTGCAGCTCATCTAGCTGAATTAGGTCCTTTGGGAAGTCACGAAGTCTACGACCTTTATCCAGCATGGATGGAGTAATTGGGCAAGGGTCCTCCAGATCACCCGAGACATATGTTAAAGGGCGATCATTCACGCTAGCCTCCAGCTCCAATAGGACAGTAGTTAGTTCCTCAAAGGTGACTAGAGCACGACCTAGTAGTTTATTAAGCCCAGCCTTCACAATATCTATGGCTCTCTCCCAAATAGCTCCGAACCAAGGTGCGTGTGCTGGGATAAAATGCCATTCACATCGGATTTCGGCAAGATGAGCCTGAAGACTGGGATAGCTTTGGATGTCTTCCAAGTGTCTGGAAGCTCCCACAAATGTAGCAGCATTGTCGCTTAACATTATCTGTGGAAATCCCTGCCTACTACAAAATCTCCGGAACGCATGGATAAAGCTGTCACAGGTCATACTGCTAACTACTTCAATGTGAATAGCTCTTGTAGTAGCGCACGTAAATAAAAGCATATAAGCCTTGTTGTTGTGTGAGCCCCGGACAGGAATTGCTCCTGTATAATCAACCCCCGTGACCTCGAAGGGATCTCTAGGAGTAGTCCTGATGTCTGGTAGAGGAGGTACTCCAGCTTTCGCGTAGGTATTACCCTGTATTTTACAACAGGTTATACACTTACTGGTCACTTGTTTAACTGCTCGTCTTATCTAAGGAATCCACCACCTCTGCCGTATATATGCAACCACGTGATTAACTCCATAGTGACAACAGACACGATGACACATATTGATGAGCATGGTAGTGAAAGGATGTTCGGAAGGCAGTAGTATCGGATATTTCATTGAATCTGGAAGAGCCGCTAACTTCAATCTACCTTCACATACAATTAATCCTTCTTTCATGACAAGTCCTAATTTGTTTACCAAATTATTGCGAGTACCCTTGTCACCAGACAGCATCTCGTACCCCTTTGGGAAGTATTCCTGCTGGCATCTTTGAGCTATAATCTTTTCTGCTACTTGTAGTTCCTTTATGCTGAGGAGGGCACTGTCTGTGGGAGACGTCCCTTTAATGTTTGCCTTCTAATTATTCTTGTATCGAATAGTCCATGCAACTATCCGAATTAATTTATCATAACTGCCATATTTTTCCCAGTTCCATAACTGTGTGTCCTGTTCATCATTAGTCCCAATGACTTGGCTAGTTACCGTTGGTGTTGGGTCGTCAGGTATTATGTCTTCTGGCCACTCATCTTTGTTTCGGAGCCACATGGGCCCCTCCCACCAAAACGCAGAAGATTTCAGTTGTTTTGCCAAAACACCTCTAGACAGTAAGTCACTAGGGTTTTCTTTAGAGGACACGTACCGGAAGCCTACAGTCGGAAGAAGGGATTTTATTTCGTCAACTCGGTTTGTGACATACACTGGAAGCTTCTTCATACTACGCAACCAATGCAATGTAACCTGGCTGTCGCACCATAAAACAATTTTGTCGACTTTTACAATATTATGATAGGCTTCCTCCACAAATTTGATCAATCTGGTGGCTAGCAAAGCAGCAGTTAGCTCTAATCTTGGTATAGTTATGGATCTTATGGGAGCGACCTTTGCTTTAGCGATGACCAGACAGCTATGTTCCGGGCTCACAAAATATATTGCAGTGCCATAGGCGACACCACTTGCATCGCTAAACGCATGAAGTTCCAGTGAATCAGCATATATCGTCCGCCGAGGATAAGTAAAGTCACAGCAGAGGTGCAGGTCCTTGGTAACTGTAGACCATTCGGTAGCGCAGTCGTCAGGTAGCGGATCGTCCCAATCTAATTTCAGTCTCCATAATTGTTGTAAGAAAATTCTGGACCTTATTGTAACGGGCAGTAGTACACCGAGTCGATCGAACAGTTACGCCGCCACTCTTAAGCACTCTTTCTTTGTTGCCTTATTAGTCTCTGGGAGACTTGCGTTGAACGTCAACAGATCAGAGTCAGGTAACCATAAGAGTCCTAATGTCTTCACTCGCTCTTGATTCTTGGCAGCAACACCATCCAATTGCAGGAGGTCACGTAGTTGAGGACTATTGGTAGCCCATTCTCTGAGATATAAATGTGCTTGAGACATTATTCTTTGGGCATCCCAGTAATGCTTAATGACAGTCCCTTCATCACTGCCTGTACCCTGAAGGTTGTCAATGTACAAACCTTCCTTAATAGCTTCCACATCTCCGGGATCCTCTTTAATAATGGAAATATGTTTTAAGATCGTGGCATTAAGAAGAAACTGTGAGCAAGTCGCCCCGAACAACACTACCTTAAATCGGTATCAAAGTAAGGGTGAAGATAAGTCCAAGGGATCCTTTGGCCACAGAAATCGGGTGTAATCACGATCTTCTTCATGAAGTCTCAAAATGAGAAAGGCTTTCTCGATGTCACTTATCCAGGCATATTTGTGTACCCTGAATCGTAGCAATATTTTTGCTAGATCTGGCACCAGTGATGGCCCTGTGTACAGGCAGTCATTAACCCACTGAGCCCCAGCTAGTTATAAATAAATGTACCACCAGGGACCGGCATGTTTTGATTTTTTTTTTCCAGAAACAATAGCGAAGGGGTTAGGAATGAAGGAAAAACCACAAAAAACGATCAAAAAGGTCAAAAATTGGTCCTACGGAGCCCCCGAAAGTCGATTTTACAAGAGTAAAAAATTGAAGGCAAAACACCCAAAACCATGTTTTTGCACGCTCACACGCATGCGGTTGGACTTTGAGAGTTTTCAACCATCGGCAAGGTTGCGTGGGATACTTACACAGTTCCCATACAAATCTGAGCCCTCTAGGTGCCATAGGACCGGAGTAATTAACATTGACGGCATGTTGTCGTCGCTGGGGTTTAGCGTTACATACATTGCCGACGACACGTTGTCGTCGCTGGGGTTCAGTGGGTTAAGACTTGGCCTGCCTTTGCCAATACTAGCGGAACAGTCGTACACAATACGAACGGGCGTCGTTGTGCTATTCTTGGTGACCCCGTAATGTGCCAAATAATGACTGTTTTCAGTAACACCGAAAGGAACCTCTTCAATAAAATCACGATGAAGTTGATCTTGGATAACGTTGGTGTAGTGACTACAATAGACAGGTTCTTGTTTGAAACGCTTCTGCAGACCCCTTAGGCGACCCGCTGCTAAACCATAATTAGAAGGCAGCTTCTCTTTATGTTGGTTCCATGGCAGTCTGACTTCATATTGCTGATTCTGTGCAGAGTATGTTACTGTCTCTTTGTATATGTCCAATGCAGTCATGTTTTCCTTTGAATCATTGTTTGGAGAAATTCCTAGATGATCCAGTTCCCACATACATTTTAATTCATTATGACATGGATTACTTGATTCCGTGGATATATATTGATCCATCGGGGTGACCGCAACTTTCAAAATTGTAACTACCTCTACTTGGGCGCTAGACTTGTTGTTATGGCAGGAGCCACTTAGTGCATAGCCAAATTTAGTGGGTAAGAGAATTATGTCACCCTCCTTTTTGTACCCTGGCCGCACTAAGTCATAATAACAATCGGCACCAACCAACAAGTCCAGTCGAGATGTCTGTGTCATTAGAGGATCAGCTAATTTGTAACCCTTGTTTTGCAAAACTCTCATGTCTGCTTCAAGGCATTCTGATCCTTTGTGATCCGGGAGAGTTTCTACCACAACTGCTTGTAGAGGATAGTTTCTGCCGTGGAACTTGTATTTGAAGGACACTACTGGGTACTTTCTGCTCTCACATGCTCCGGTAAACCCTCGCAACTCTAGCTCTTCATCACCCACTTTTATATAATGGATCGAGTCTAGAGTGGAATTTAAAATGAAGGTGCGCTGTGAGCACTGATCCAGCAGTGTTCTCATTTTGACTGTTCCTCTTGATTCCTTAACTGTTGGCAGCATAACAGTCTTTGACGACACAGACATCGTGGTAGTTTGCGTCTTGGTCTTTGTTACCTGTTGAGGTTTTTGCTTCTTCTTTGCACCGTCCCATTGAGATCTGGACTGACAGAGGATATGGTAGTGTCTGTTTTGACAGAACTTGCAGCTGCGGATGTCAGGGTTCACACAACCATTGCTCCCGTGGGTTGAAGATAAGCACCCGGTGTAAAGGTTGAGTTGTTTTGCGCATTTTACTTTCAGAGCACTGGTTTTGAATTTGAGACACTTAAACCATGCATGTGCCCCTTCGCACAACTTGCAACCCTTCCTTCGCACCGAGGCCTCCTGCACCGCAAAGGATGCTGAAGCAACTGGTATGTGTGGTGTAGTCCGTTCTGCCACACTTTCCATGTTAAACACTTCTGTCTGGTAAGCCTGGACAAACCTTTCTAGATCCAGACCTTCATCACCTAAAGTTCTCTTTAATGTTTCCTTTAGTGGGGATGGCAATTTATTCATGAGAATTACAACACTAGCTTCATTAACCCGGGAACTGCGGGAAGACTCTTAAGAGTTCCCCCGGCGGACTGCGGGAAGACTCTTAAGAGTCAGGGAAAAAAAAAATCAATTTAAAACACCGATTTTTTTTTTATTTATTTTTTTGCTCCTGGGCCATGCCAAATATAACTCCTCTACCTCCCCTCCTTCCCCACTTTCCTCCCCTCCTTCAGTTATCACCTATTTTCCCTGTTATTCCCTTATTCTGTGGTATATTTTCGTGCTAACATTAGCGAGCTGCAAGCAGGGCATTGTCATCACTGTTAGCAAGCGAGTGCAAGAGAGAGAGAGAGAGTATCGATCGACAGTGTCTCTCCAGACTTGGGGAAAAGTGGCGGGAAAGGAGATTGCCTCAGCCATACATTATGTAACTCCCGGCCTGTATCGCCGATTTTGACCATCCAAACGCTGTTTCCACTTGTTTTATTGTTGTAACAGGTTAATATCTTTATAATCAACCTATAATAGGCGCATATGGAGAAGTATTAATGCTATTTATGGTAAAATAAATATTTTAGTGATGGAAACAGCTCAAATACATGCGCACAGGCAGAGGTGTCTCATACCCCCCATGCCCACTTCAGAGGTTAAGGGTAATTTGTAGGGTCTCTATTGACCTCAGTGTACTTTCAAAATAGCATAGAATCCCTTTAGTTCTTCGACATTGTAAGAGGGAGGATTCAAAGTAGTTAGGTTAGTTATATGTGCCGCCTTAATTCTATCCCTGTGCCCTAGGTTTTCTTTAGAAGGGCAACCGCTATTTGATAGCTGGCTCCCTCAATTGAGAAACCTTCAGTGAGTTGTTTTGCCTCGCCATTCAGTTGACCTCTTAACCCGTTGAGACCCAGCGTCGCACGTGTTGCGTCGGCAGTCTTTGATCACCAACTCCCAGCGACGCATCACGTGCGTCCGACATATAAAAAACACTTACGTGGCTCGTAAGGTAGGAAATGGCGGGAGAATAGGAGGGGGCGGTACCGTAGTGTGTGGGGGAGCCGGGCCAGTAGGTGTGAGCGGGCCGAGACAGCCGCGCGGCTGGTGGTGGTGGGCTTAGTGGGGATAGTTTACACCCCTAGTTTACCGCCACTTTGAACCTTCATTACTCCGGTCGTATGGGAGCTAGAGGCTTGAGATTTATGTGAGATACTCCTTAGGATGTATGCCGTACAATGCCATACTCAGTTTTTACCCTAGTGCTCCCGGGCGGGTGGTCATGCGGGGGAGACGAACTATTGAAACCCCCCCCCCCCCCCGCCCCCAAATGACCGAAATGAGTTTTTTTTTATTTGTGTGTTCATTTCTCACCATTCTCTTCCATTTTGGCTCAACACATTTTTTTGAAGCTCCCCCCCCCAACGGCCCCCCCCCCCAAAAAAAAAATGTCAGAGGTGATTTTTTTTTGTTTTTTTTTCATTTCTCATCCTTGTCTTCCATTTTAGCAAACAAAAAAAATAAGTGAAAATGGCTTGGGACTGGGGTGAACAAAATATTATAACTAGCCGGGGCTCAACGGGTTAAGTAGGTGAATTTTTGGATGTCACTGAGCTCCGCATTGCTGTGGACACTACAGTGGAACATATCCCAAAATCCCAACCATAGAGTGGGATCACTGTCAAACACAGGAAGGGTTATTTTCGGCAATCTTATACCGGCATTTCTGCTAACTGCAGCATGATTTGGCTCCTTGTGTTTTAGCTTACCTTTGAGGAGGATGATAACTTTATCAAGACATGCTATATAATCCACGTCTGTTTCTACGTCCGCGAAATACTTGGCATCATCTTCATAGAGCGTTTCCATTTCGCGGCGACATAAATTTAAATCTTCGAGCTGTCTTAATACTGAAGCCAATTTAGCCTCAATCGCATCACCATCTGCATTAACCAAAAATTTAGCAATATCTTTGGTGATCCTAGTCAAACCACTCTTGATACCCCCCTTGCGTCGCTTGTACTGGGACAGTGTCAACGACATGATGGCAATACACAGGAAACAGAATAGAATAATACTATATCTTACCTATATGGACGTAAAGCGCACTCAGAAAGTTAGCTGACGCCAATAAAGGCAAGATATAAAGAACCCCGACTCAAACGTAATAATTAATTAACCCCTTATTGGAGGGGCCCGACTTAAGGCGGTCTAGAGAATAAAGGACAATGTGGCGGGGACCGCCTTAAGTCGGTAGCAATTTTGAGCACATAATTGGCTCTGAGAGAGAGTCCGAGCGGTGGGAGGAGCGTATGTTGACTCTGACCGTTCGGCACGGCTCCCGCGCCAGCACTGGGGCCAACTCCACACACATCCACACTCATTGCCTCCCTAGACAGGGAAATATGTCAGGAAATTACTGTATTTTAGAGATTTTTCCTTCGTGTTGCACGATCGTTGCAAGACAACCCGTGATCGTAGAAGGATGGTTCTGGTGTCATTGGAAAGCTCAATTATCGCCCTTTCACGGATACATACTTGTATGACGCTCTGGCTCTTGTTTATGCATGAAAAAGAGCACGGAATTAAGCTCGTTTAGGGTAAAACCACCCGCTTGGCAGGTAGTAGAAGTTACCGACCTAGCCGCTCGTGGAGTGTTAAACGTGTGATGTCGGGGTAGGGCAAAATAAGTGGGAAATATGACGCGGAACGCAATAATAAAAGTAAACGGATAACGCATAAGGATCTCCACACTTAAATTTAAATGGTAAACCTTTTATTAAATGCGGCAATTTTGTTGGTGTAGGGCAATAATGAGGGAAATAAGATGCAGAGCGCAATAATATAAGTTAACTAATGCCTATACTATCTCCACTCACAAAATAAAAGTAATTAACCTTACATAATATACGGCAATTTGGTGTTAGAGTACACTAAGGAAGGGAGGCCAAAAAGGTGTATAACAAGGCAATTTAAATTGTAAACCTATAATAAACTAGGCTAGCCCAACATCTAATGGTACCAAAAACGTTTGTGGTAATTACCGCCTTTAAATTTAGTTAAGACCGAACAAATTCAATTTAACCCTTATAATTCTACTTTACTTTAATTTAATTGTTGCAATTATATACCTATAGCCTACCACCTAATTATTGTTGAAGTGGCTCTCCCAGGCCGCAGAGGACTTGAAAGTGTCCACCCTAGCACCCCCTTGGGCAAAAGTGTTAACATGGAAAAATGGGTGGTACACCGGCTTGCCCACATCAATTTCCCTGACATAGCTATGGCCCAAAAGTGAAACTTTCCTAATAGGCTTGGGGTAAACAGTGATCACACGCTTATAGTCCCCCCCCCCCCCCCCCCCCCGCCAAAGGCGCCGGTCGGAAACACATGGCGGCGGCCCATACGGTCGGGTAAAACAAGCGGGACCCGGCGGAAATTAGGCCACAGACAAGAAACACTAGCCCAAAAGCCTACAGGGGACACCAGGGAAGAGTAAATAGGGAACAGAAAGAAGGAATAGCCAGGAAATAGGAGACAATAGGAAAGCGGAAGAAAGAAAATACAAAGAAGAAAAGATAGCATAAGGCAAAATTCAGAGGTATCGAAGGACCATTTGTGAGAATTCGATAGTAAACAAAGCTAAATTTACCTATAAACTCACAAGAGTTAACTTACTTTTATTGGTTGATAGGGATAGATAGCTCAATGATAGTGGTAGGAATAGATAGAAGATATAGTGGCCACTAAGAGATAAGAATTAGATGACTTAGCAGGAAACAGGTGGTTGTATTGGAGCGGCTAGAAGATGTTCTCGAGGTCGTAGCTAAAGCGAGTCTAGTTTGTCTTGGTGCGAGGGACCCTCAGGTTCCCGAATATGACGCATGCGCAGTTATCTTATCTACCAATGGGCATTTAACTATCTACAAGATATACCGGATTTATTATAATGACAGCCCGATATAATAATGGATAATAAACCCATATAACCTTAATACGAAATAGTATATATCTTTTATATAGATATATAACTTAGCCTAATACTGGCGCTTAATTTGAACTTCCAGTATGTTTACTTAACCTAAACTGTCGAGTTACTTACGAGTCTCGACAGGTACCAATAGACTGGAAGAGTGCATGTATTGTGCCGTTGTACAAGGGGAAGGGAGATCGGCAGGAGTGTTCAAGTTATAGAGGTATTAGTTTATTGTCAGTGGATGGAAAGCTGTATGGCAGGGTGTTGATAGAGAGGATAATAAAATGTACGGAAGTTGCAATAGGAGAAGAACAGTGCGGTTTTAGGAAGGGAAGAGGGTATGTGGATCAGATGTTTGCAGTAAGACAGTTATGCGAGAAGTGTTTAGAGAAGCATAAGGAGATATTTTGGGCTTTTATGGATTTGGAAAAAGCGTATTATCGTGTGGATCGTGAAGCAATGTGGAAGGTGTTAAGGTTTTATGAAATTGGAGGAAATTTGTTGGAAGCAGTTAAAAGTTTTTATGAAGGGAGCAGAGCATGTGTTAGAGTAGGAAATGGTGAGTTGCGTGAATGGTTTGAGGTAAAGGTAGGTTTGCGACAGGGTTGTGTATTGTCACCATGGCTGTTTAATATGTTTATGGATGGTGTGGTGAGGGAGGTGAAAATGAGAACTATGGGAAGAGGATTGGGTTTAGTAGGAAAGAATGGTAGAGATTGGTAGTTGAATCAGTTGCTGTTCGCTGATGACACAGCGTTGGTGGTGGATTCTGATGATAAATTGCAGCGGGTAGTCAAAGAGTTTGGAGTGGTTTGTGGGAGAAGGAAACTGAAGGTGAACGTAAATAAAAGTAAAGTAATGGTGTGTAATAGGGGTGATCATAGGGTGAATCTAGATGTTAAGGCTGGATGGGGAAATATTGGAACAACTAGAGTGTTTTAAATATCTAGGAGGAACGATAAGCAGGAGTGGAGGTATGGAAATGGAGGTAAAACAGAGAGCGTGTGAAGGAAGGAAAGTTTTCGGAGCAATGGGAAGTATGTGGAAGACGAGAAATCTCGGAATGAAAGTAAAAAGTGCAATGTATCAAGGAATTGTTGTGCCTACAGTGATGTATGGGGCTGAGACATGGGCTCTGAAGAAAAAGGAGAGAAGAAAGCTGGATGTGATGGAGATGAGCTGCTTGAGGAGTATGTGTGGAGTTACTCGTAGAGACGGATTGAGGAATGAAGAGATACGTAGGAGAGTGGGGCAGCAGGAACATTTGTCAGCCAGAGTGGACAGAAGGGTACTGAACTGGTATGGTCATGTTGAACGAATGGGAGACGAAAGGCTTACAAAGAGAATATATGAGTCAGATACAAGGGGAGATAGAAGGGCAGGAAGACCCCCATTGAGATGGAGAGACTGTGTAAGACAAGCTTTGGATGATAGAGGAATGACTATAGATCAGGCAAAGGAAGTGGTAATAAACAGGAATGAATGGAGAATGCTTGTGAATAGTTGAGTGAACACGTGGTAATTTGGGGGAAGTGGTCACGCAAGTTGGACTAGATAATAGTCCATCAGGCGCCTGGCCCGGGGAGACGATTAATATGAAGGGTGCGCCTGGAAGTGTGGTGGGCGGGCTTGTGGCTTTGGCTCCACTACATGTCTGCCTGCCGAGATCGGAGCCTCTCCGGGTGGTCGGGGGCCAGGGGAGTCCTGGAGCGACCCTGGTGACCCTGGTCTCTGGGTATTCTCCTGGGTGACCTAGATGTGTGTGAATTTTGTGCTTTGCCTGTGTTTGTTCGTTGTTTTGTCCTTTGTTTTGTGTTTTCCTGTTCTTGCTCTGTCTTGAATCGGCCACCCCCAAGAAAATACAAACAAATAAAAAAATAAAAAAATAAAATAGAGAAAAATATAATAAAACATGGGAGAAGTAGGGATTGGGCCTGAGCATATAGATATATATATATATATATAGATATATATACAATTATATACTGTATATATATATGTATATATATTCTGTATATACAGTATATACTGTATGTATATATATATATATACAGTATATACCCGGTATATTATATATATACCGTACTGTATATACAGTATATACCATATATATATATATATATATATATATATATATATATACCTGTATATATATATATATATATATATATATATATATATAATTATATATATATATAATAAAATAGAGGAAAATAAAATAAAAACATCGGAAAAGTGGGGATTGGGCCTGAGCGTATATATATATTTATATGCTCAGACCCAATCCCCACTTTTCCCATTTTTTTATTTTATTTTCCTCTATTTTATTATTTATATATACAGTACAAATACTGTAGATATATAATTTATATATATATACTGTATATATATATATATATATATATATATATATATATATATATATATATATATATATATATATATATATATATATATACTGTATATATATATATATATATATATATATATATATGTTTCTAGTCTCTCAGTGGGGATCGAACCATCAGAACGATAGCCGACGCTTTAATCAATTACACCACGGCAGTCGTGGTGTAATTGATTAAAGCGTCGGCTATCGTTCTGATGGTCGATGGTTCGATCCCCACTGTGAGACTAGAAACATTTAGTGGCTCACGTGTATTTGTGATATATTCCCCATATATATATATATATATATATATTCCTCCCTCTCCGCCCTCCTCTCTCTTACTTATGCCTAATATCCTAATCTCTTCTAAAGATGTACTTTCTACCCTCTCTGGGCTTAACACTAATAAGGCGTACGGTCCGGACGGTGTTCCTCCTGTTGTTCTCAAAAACTGTGCTTCCGTGCTGACTCCCTGCCTAGGCAAGCTCTTTCGTCTCTGTCTATCCTCTAACGTCTTCCCTTCATGCTGGAAGTTTGCTCACATTCAACCTGTCCCAAAGAAGGGTGACCGCTCTCAACCCTCCAACTATCGTCCAATTGCTCTTATCTCTTGTCTTTCTAAAGTTTTTGAAACTATTCTTGCTTCCAAATTTCTTAAGCATTTCTCTTCTCATAATCTGCTCTCAGGTCGCCAGTATGGCTTCCTTAAGGGTCGCTCTACTGGTGATCTTCTTTCATATCTTACTAACTCTTGGTCATCCTCCTTTCGGGACTTCGGTGAGACTTTTTCTATTGCACTGGACATATCGAAAGCCTTCGATAGAGTCTGGCATAAATCTTTAATTTCTAAACTACCCTCCTTCGGTTTCTATCCCTCCATCTGTGCCTTTGTCTCTAATTTCCTTTCCGGCCGTTCCATAGCCGCGGTTGTGGACGGCCATTGTTCACTTCCTCACCCTATAAACTCCGGTGTTCCTCAGGGCTCTGTCCTATCTCCTATTCTCATTCTAATTTTTATAAATGATCTCCTTAACTTAATTCCCATCCATTCATACACAGACGACTCAACCTTGCACTACTCCATTAGTTTTTCAGAACGCCCCAGCCAGCAATCCCTCAACGACAAACGTAATGAAGCCATAGAACTCTTAAATTCTGATCTAAATACTATTTCCAATTGGGGCAGAGAAAACCTTGTTAACTTTAATGCTTCCAAAAACCCAATTTCTCCATCTATCTACCCGTCAGGATCTCCCAGCGGACTATCCCTTATTCTTCAACAATACAAAAATCAACCCTTCATATTCTCTCAATATTCTTGGTGTCTCTTTTTCTTCTGCTCTCATTTGGAAGGACCATATTACCAGTCTTGCTAAGGCAGCCTCCCAGAAGCTGGGTGTGCTCAACCGCCTTAGGGAGTTCTTTTCCCCTGCACAGCTTCTTGCTCTGTACAAGGGCATAGTGCGCCCTTGTATTGAGTATTGTTCACATGTGTGGGGAGGTTCCTCTCACACCGCTCTCCTAGACAAAGTTGAAAGGAAGGCCTTTCGTATCATTAACTCCCGTCCACTCACCAACTCTCTGCAATCTCTCTCTCTCCGCCGTAATGTTGCATCTCTCTCGCTATTCTATCGCTACTATAATAATCAGTGTTCCTCAGAGCTATCCCAGTGCATACCACCTCCTTTACGTAGGGCACGTGGTACCCGTCTTGCAACTCAATCCCACCCCTACTCTGTGCAACTCTCCAACCCAAGAGTGAAACGTTACTCTCAAACTTTCTTCTTCTCAACAGCTGAGCTCTGGAACTCTCTCCCAGAATCAGTCTTTCCCTCTTCCTATGACTTAGATTGCTTCAAACTCCGTGTGTCCAGGCATTTTGGCTCGAACGTCCCTTGATTTTGGCCCTGTCACTCTTTCAACTATGGGGGAGGCACTCGCTATAGGCAGTTATGCCTTTTGCCTCCCTCAATCACATAGAAAAAAAAAAAAAAAAAAAAAAAAAAAAATATATATATATATATATATATATATATATATATATATACTGTATATATATATATATATATATATATATATATATACAATATATATATATACAATATATATATATATATATATATATATATATATATATATATATATATATATACTGTATATATATATATATATATATATATATAATTATATATATATATATATATATATACTGTATATATATATATATATATATATATATATTATATATACTGTATATATATATATAATATAAAGGGAAAAGAAAACACCCCGCCACTACCACCAAGCAATATTTCCACCCATACCACCACACACCCGAGAGAGGAAGCCCTAACCACCACACCACCAAGATACGCCCGAGTCACCTCAAACACGCCCGCACTAACTCCAACGTCCTGCAAAGATCCCATCATCACCATCAACAACATGAGTGATGACAGAAGAAGGAAAAGTGGAAAGGAAAGCAAGGCAAGCCAAAACTTGCATAAGTCCTATTCTTCCCCACGCCTTTCTTCCTCCAAGCCGCATCACCACCACAAAAGGGAAATCCAGAGGGGCTACCTCAACCCGCCCATGGCCTCCTCCCAGCACATACAGCTGCCCTTCTTACCCGGAGAAGGGACACCGGGAGGAACGCCAGAAGAGGTAAGACTATGATAGGCAAAGTTAAGATGTATTACAGTTGGAAAGCTTTTAAAATATACTTCACTGGAAGATAGTTTAAGAGTTAGAAGATTTGGGCATATACTGGATAAACTATTAAAGCACTGGCAAATAAATGTTTATTCAGGATTTTTAGATTTTGGCTCATCAAGGGAATTCATTATTATTAGATCACACTGGTGGCAACCTAATATTAGTCCCTCCGCCTCGATTACTAGGAATTACTGTCAATAAAGAATGCAGTTTTGGCATGCGCTTTATTGGTAGTAAACCGACCTCTTATGGACCCTTTTAAAAGTTCACGCACTGGCAATTGGATTTTAAAATGTAGGGCTCTGCGAGATACCGTAGCTTCAAGCATATCGGCACTTTGCATAAGAGTTCTTATGGCACGTGATCCCTGGCACTGGTATTAAGACACGTATGTGTTAACCCGTCCAGCCCCAGCGACGCGTCTGGCGCGTCACCTATGTATGTAACGCACAGCCCCAGCGACGCGTCTGACGAGTCACCCTAATTACTCCGACCGTAACCTCAGGTGTAGCCACTCGAGAGGGCTCCAATTTGTATGGGAACTGTGTACGTATCCCACGCAACCGTGCCGATGGTTGAAAACTCTCAAAGTCCACGTGCGTGCGCGCGAGCGCGCAATAACCTGTTTTTGGGGGGAAATTGCCTTCAATTTTTTACTCTTGTAAAATACGTTTTCGGGGGCTCTGTAGGACCATTCTTTAAGCTTTTTGAGCGGTTTTTCGTGGTTTTTCCTTCATTCGTAACCCATTCGCTATTGTTTCTGGAATAAAACAATTTTTTGAAAACGGGCCGGGTTCTGGTGAACAAAAAATAAAAAACTAGGCGGGGCTCCACGGGTTAAAGGCCAAAATAAACCCATCCACCAGTCGTTGAAAGACTCTTATAACAGTCAGGACAGTTACCCCACTGAGTACCAGGCAATATAATATAAATGTACACTCCAGGACCGTTCGGGTTGGCAACAAATTTGTTTTTCCAGAAAGCACCTGGAATGGGTTAGAAATGAAGGAAAAAACACAAAAAACCGATCCTCTAGGTCATTAAGGTGTCCTACTGGGCGCTCGAAAGTCGGAATTAACATGGGGAAGTGAGTAGGCAAAAACATGCAAAAACGCATTTTTCCGCGCTCACGCATTCGCGGCTAGACTTTGAGGGTTTTCAACCATCGACATATAGTTGCATGGGATACTTACGCAGTTCCCATACAAATCTGAGCCCTCTAGGTGCCTTAGGACCGGAGTAATTAACCGCGACGCACCCTATGCGGCTCTGGGGTTTAGCGTTACATACATTGCCGACTCATAAGGTGCGTCTCTGGTACTGGAGGGGTTAAGAGACGTTGTGTAAAACCAACCCTTTTACGTTAGTCCGATGATATGTATACGTATACACTGGTATAATGGAACATAGCATTCAAGACCCAACACCCAAGAGTGATGGAAGGTTCTGCATCAAAACTCTTATAATGGTCAGAGTAGCTAATGAGATAGTACAACACTGGTATAACTTCTCTTTACGTTAGCTCGATGATATGTATACATATACACTGGTATATTGGAACATAGTCATTTAAGGGGACTACACACCCTCCGACACAAAAAAATTAATAAAAAAAAAAAAATATTATATCTTTCATCTCGATACTTTTAGGGTATAATCAAATTATCAATGCCGACTTTGTGGGAGCATGAGAATGTGGTACGTCATGACATCATGATGTCATGATGATGTCACAACTTCCTGCGGTCTTACTATTTGTCCTAGAGACACTTGCTGTTACATGTAAATACTTGAATACCATACGAAGAGTGTGTAATTTCGTTTTTCTTAAAATTTCCAATACATCATGAGATATCAAGGTCTTAACCCTTAATTAGCGGCTCACCACATAAGTCGTATTTAATAAAGCTGGACTATGTGGCGGCGCTCGACATAGGTCGAGTGGCAATTTCAGCACGTAATGTTGCTGAGAGAGAGAGACAAGTGGTGGCAGGAGACTAGCGAGCGTATGACTGCTCCAGACCACCGCGGCGAACCTACTGACACGAATCTCAGCTCCCTCCTCCCTCTCTCACTCGCTATATACGGAATTGTATCGGGAAAGTGGCTAATTACCTGCTCTTTGCACTCGCGTTGCACGGTTATTGCAAGAAAACTAGCCATCATAAAAGGATCGTTATGGTGTCATTCGAAAGCTCTGTTTATGCCCTTTCAGGGATAGGTACTTGTTTTACGTTCTGGGTCTTATTTAGGCATGAAAATGATCACGTAAACAGCCCTATTTTGGCTAAAAACACCCCGCTGGGCGGTACATATAAATAAACCGCATAGGCCGCTCGTAAGGTGTTAAAATGTACGTCGTGCGCGACGTCGCGCCGATCGCAATTTTGTTTAATAAAATTCCCGCTGACACTCAAGTTTTTCACTCTATCGAAAACAAAAATTACAGGATAAAGGCACACCCAATATGTGTTAACATGAGCGTTTACAAGCAGCTCCAATACAATACAATGGAGTAGTTACACTTGGAAGTCGCCTATATATGATTGTGGGAAATCGCAGACGAAAGTAAAATATAGATAAGATCTCAATTATTTGGTGGTGTGTCATGAAAAAATTGCTGGGTTACTCATAAAAACTAAGTTTTCTGATTTAGGTATTATAAGAAAACGTAAACTAGCCAATAATTTAGGGTAAACTAGGACTTTTCTATATGTAACCTCTTATAATACGTATCATAGGTGTATATCAGTGTTTTGGGGGGAGAGGGGGGCGGGGTATTGATGTCATAGTGATGTCATATAGGTGTTTATGCCCTCTTATGTTATCCTCCATTGTTGAAAGAAGCATTTTAGACGCCCCCCAAAAAATATCATGACATTTTGGTTGTGTGTGTCTGGGAGGGAGGGGGGGGGGGGGATGTCATATGGTTGTTTATGCCCTCCTATGCTAGTCTCCTATGTTGAAAAAAGCATTTTAGACAAAACAAAAATATCATAAAATTTTGGGCTGGGAGGGTGGGTAGTCCCCTTAAGACCCAACACCCAAGAGTTCTCCATCGACTTCCATCCGCTGTCAACTATCCATGTCAGGACCACCACCACGGCCAAGACCCTCGTCGGAATATTACAGAAGTGCTTTTATCATAGAAATAGTCAGTGTGACCTCTAAGAAGTACTAGTGAAGTGCCTTATAGAAGGAAGTACTCAGTGTGACATCATAACAGTGCAGTGTCATTCCTTTGGGATACTAATTGTGGACCCTCGTTCATGTGTTATAAACTATACATATTTACCTATATCTTGTCTGAAAGTAATATTTATTTACATCGAACAATACAACGTATTTGTGTAGCATACTCTGTGTTATATTTATCCTCTATTGATTTTGTGCATGTGTTTATGTGGATTTAACTTTTCCAGTCAAATAAGAGCCTACATAATTAATCCAATTAACCCCAGCAAAAAACTTGTATAACAATATATATATATATATATTTATGCTTTTTTCACAGGGGAAGCGTAGGCGTATAAGAAACCGGCGCTGGGATCAACATCTTTATTAGTGGGACATCTTCTGGCTCAAACACAAGCCATCTTCAGCCTAAGAACAAAATTGAAAGAAATCGAAACAAGATTACGAGAATCCGAGGAAGTTATTGTGTATTAAAACATAGTATACTTCTGTAGAAAAATAATTAAAATACAACGAAAAGGGACGAACCAGTATAGAACAAACAAAAACACCACACTTGAGTACGATATGTTCACGATAATGCTACAGGGAGTAAACAATTTATAAATATTATTTTACGAGTGACTGCAAATGTATTTACTATAAAGTATTTCTAAATACGGAATATCAAAATATGATATGGGGAGAAATTATACAGGGAAAGAGGAAACCCACTAGAGTAGTATGGGTTCGCGGAAATAGCACATGCCTTATACAGCAAAAGAATATATAAATAGATGATATAGACTTACCACATGATTGTGAAAGCATATTATGGGGTGAAGGACTCGTGTGTGCCCAGAGTTGGGTGTAGTTTATGTGTTAACAGTGACTCAGATAAGAGCTGTGTCGTAGGCCGGTTTTGTAACATGTAATAATTATGTATGACACCAGGAACCCCCCCCCCCCTCCAGGTGTCTCATTCCCCCTTAACAAATCTTATTCTGCATCCACACAAGCCATTTTCTTCTTTTTATCTTCCACAGCTTTTTTCACTTCATCATCCCACCCTGCTGTTCCTTTCTTTCCATTTGGAATCTTGCACACACCACACACTTACTTCACATAGTTATTATAGTCTTTATAATTGTATCTTCCACAAACTTTCAATATCCATTCCGTACATGTCATATACCCTTAATTCTTCTTCCACCCCTTATTTACATTCCTCTGCTTCATCCTCACTGGGAGACAACGAACTTCAGTTTTATAATTTCACAACATTGATAATCAATGGACACAAAATACTCAGTCAAGCTTCACAAGTTTTATTTCCTTATGAGCTAGGGTACATTCTCAAGATATTCAATGGAATAATATATAGATCGATGACTTATATATAATGATAAGGTTAACGATCTGACATAGAATAAGCAATAGCAAATAATATATGATCATTAGAATAACAATGATACTAAATGAACATATACATATAATAATGTTGCTAATAGAACATATAAATAATCAGGATGTTACTATTAGAACAAATAAATAATCATACACAGAAATGTTAAGTCTCAAATACAATAAATAGTGTCTTGATAGAAAACGGGGAACACGAGGTAAGGTTCCGCCTAGAGTAAATATTAGTTACTGCGATAGCATACACGCGGCACTGAAGGTATGTAAAATAAGACACTATTTGATTCTCAAATAAACAATAAGTTAATTTAACTTGAACAGGAGATTAATCTCAAATAACTCAGAGTAATAATTATGAATATAAATTCATGAATGGGTTAAATATGGAAATTAGTCATGTATGCGTGACTGAGATTTCTAGTTGAATAATAAGTTAATGCGACTTGAATAACATAAAGTTAAAACAACTCAAATAATACACAAAATTAATTAGACTTCATATATCGTGATAATAATAATAGTCAAATTAAGAGACTGATTGAGAAAACACTCTGTGAACAACTTATCTATGATTTACATACCCAAATGATGATATTATATAAAACAAGATCTGAATAAGTGTTCACTGGTTTTCTTATGTGTAAATATGCATGTATTTATTCCCGGACGAACATATGTATATCTCTCCATAAAGAATATAGGAGCCTACTGTATATCCGAAGAAGTATATACATATTTATCCCACAAATAGAATTGTGTAATGTTCTCTCTAAATCGAGTGACGGGTAACTAGGAATAGTGAAGAATGAATAATCTTCGATAATTATGTTAACGTGAATCTTAACATATCAAGTTAACCCTAGTTGAAATCATCGTTACCATTACTAAACAGAAGAACACTTAAAGGTTTAGAAGAAGGATAGAAGCCTTATAGAGAGCCTAGCGAACATGTGGTCACTGCGGTAGTTGTCCCCCGGTTGATCACAGGGGCTCGAGATGGGATTCACACACTCCAGGTAGATCCAGACCCCTCTCTCTTTCTTCTCGGTCACTTCTCTGCACTTGTTTTGTTCTTTTTAGCTGAACGATAATGGCGAATTCAGCAAGGTAGACATTAATGCCTGTAACTCAAGGAGACTCCAGAGGTACTAGTCCTTCTTGTGAGAAGAGCTGCACTCCTGATGTATTGCCCTGGTTTTGCCTGACTTTCCTTTGGCTCGGGCAGGTAGTAACCCTTTTTGTGATGGGGTTAAGGGGCTTGTCTCTCAGGGTAGTAGGGGAATGGTAAAAAGTAGTATTGGACTGATTAGGGAATTTGGAGGTTCTATGGTGGTGGTTAGAGAGGAAGATAGGCAAGGGAATTTGGCTTGTTGTCTAGCATGGTTAATTTGATTTGTAATATGATTACAAGCCTCGATGGGGTATTGAGGGGGTTGGTGAGGAACTTGCATAAAAAGTTCCTCGCTGTAAATTAGCACTGTGTTGGACAGGTCTTTGTCGAGAGTTGGAGGAGCGTTTTCTAGCTTGCTCTTCACTCGATGTCGTTGAGGTTGGTCCTGGGTGGTGGAGGGTCTGGTTTGCAGGGGTTGACTTCTTATGGTAGCAATACGACAGGAGTGGAGTGAGTTGCTATCTGAAGACGGGAGCAGGTACGTAGCTGGCTTTGGCTTTTGATGGCCAGACTCCATCATCTCACCATCGCCTTCCAAAAAAAGTCCCGGCCTCGGGCTTGTAATAAGTATGTTTTGGAAGTTTTGCTGCTGACGTATGGTATGAGGTTCTGTAAGAAGTAGTACCAGACTCTGGCCTTGATATTATTAGGGCCATCAACATCCCGGAACACGGTGAGGTGAAGGGGAATGTCAGAGTATTGTAGGAGGTCGAGTAGCTGGCTTGGGATGGTGATGGTTACTTCTTGGTCTTTTATTTTGAGAGACAGACTGTTTACTTTCATGTTGGTAGGTGTCGGAGCTGGGTCAGTGGTCTGAATGAGTGAGTTGGGAGGATCAGGGTCACTTGTGGTATCGGGGGGTGGTGGGAGGAGCTTAGAAGTGTCTAGGTAAGGGGGCTTAGGGGGAGTGTGGGAGGAGTCTGGCATAATTGTGAGGTCAAGTTCTGGTATATTTGTTTTGTGGCGAGGTGGGTCTGGTGGGGGTGAGTCAGGTGTAATTGAAGATGTGTTGGGGGGAGGGTTTTCAGGAACACGGGTGTGGTCGGCAGGTGCAGGCTGGACAGGTGGAGGATCAGCAGGTGCGGGGATGACAGGTGGAGGGTTGACAGGTAGCCTACGGTTTCGGCAGGTGCAGTGGTGGTGGTGACAGGGGTGACAGTTGCAGGGCTGGTGGTGGCAGGTTTGGAGGTCTTTTTGCGTGGCTTTGGCTTGGGGATGGCAGGGGACCATCTTTTGGTGGGGATGACATGTCTGCCAGACTTGGTACACTTTGGCTGTGAAATAGGAGGAGGAGATGGGGTTTAGTGATGGGGGAGACTGGAAATGGGGTTGTCGAAGTTTAGAGGGGGGAGGGTGTGGGGTTTGGGATGGTTTGGAGAGAGAAGAAGAAGAATTAGGATGAGACGAGGTGGAGTTTTTTTTAAGAGGAAGTTGTAAAGGGGAAGGAAGATTAGGGTTGGGTTTGGAGAGAGAAGAAGAAGAAGGATTAGGATGAGAGGAGGTGGAGTTTTTTTTAGGAGGAAGTTGTAAAGAGGAAGGAAGGTTAGGGTTGGGTTGAGAGGAGGTGGAGGGTTTTTGAGGGGAAATGTGTAGAGGAGAAGGAAGGTATGAAGATGGGAGGTTAGGAGGAGAGTTATCTTGAGCAGGAATGAGGGAAAGGGATGGGGACTTTGGTTGGGTGGTAGGGGATGGAGTGAAAAGGGGAAGTTCGGTATTTGTGGAGGGGGTGGTGGAGGAAGAGGTTTGAGTTGTGGGTAGGAGATGTTTGTTTGAAGGTGGGGTTTTCTGGATGGGCATGGTGATGACAGATACATTTTGGGTAGTGGTGGATAGAGATTGAGTGGTAGGGATAGTGACAAACCCAGGAGGAGCTGAGAAGGCTCGAGTGGGCGGAGGCAAAGTGGTAGGATGGTTTGGAAAGTTTGGAGTAGGAGTTGGAATAGGTCGAGGGATAGGTAGAGAGCGTTCAAAGTTGGGAATAGGTGGAGTGGGTATAGGGGAGGGTGTTGGGGGTGATGGGGGGATTTGGGTGTGGAAGTAAGGTTTCTGTTTTGGGTGGTAAAAGGCTTGGATTATTATCAACAGGGCATGCATCATCATCATCAGGTTGAGCTAACATAGATACATTTTCATCTAATGGTTGGAACCGGTGTACATAACGGTTTCGGTATGTGCGTGATTCTCCGTGGTAATTCACTGTGACTTGATAGCAATTTGGTACTGTAATAATCTCGAAAGGGCCTTTGTATCTTGGCTTGAGCTTGGAGGGCACGAAAAGTTGTGCTACCATGACAAGATCGCCGACATGGTGCGTGTTGATTATTGGTGTCTCGTCGGGTTGAAGATCTTGCAGATATTGTAGTTGCCTCAGTCTATTCTTTAGGTGGACGAGAGACTGATTTAAGTTGGTCGAGGGCTCGTATGGTACGGTACTGACAGATGTCGTAAAGGTAGTAGCAGGGGTGGTTCTCCGAAAATTCGTTCATGGGGGATGATTCCGTCTTGGCGAGGGCAGGTGTTGAGTCCCCATTGCACAATTCGAACCGGGCTGGGCTAATCGGTTGTGTTCATTTGTTGCAACCTGGTTCTGACTTGATTGGCAATGGCGCGGTGGCTTCTTTCGCATATGGAATTTCCTTGGGGCCATTATGGGGAAGAATGGCTGATCTTAAATCCGAACATTTGAGATATTTGTGTCCAGACATGCCCGGTGAACTCAGGGGCGTTGTCGGAGTGAATAGCTTGAGGTAATCCAAAATATGGGAACACATGTTGTAGCATTGCCTCGGCTACTGCGAATGCGGTTTGCTCTTTGGCAGGACAAGCTATTACATATTTAAAATATGTGTCGACAAAGTTAATGATGTATTTGAAACCTTTGACACCTTCCATGGGTCCCATGATATCAACGGCGAGCAGTTGCCATGGTTTGGAGGCAATGGGTTTTCCTGAGGGTCCCGGGGTCCTTTTATTGTCTTTTCCAAGTCCACAGGATCGGCATGCTTCGGTTACTTTCTTCGCAGTTAAGTAGGTTGAAGGTGTCCAGTAAACTTCTTGGAATGTGGTGACAAGTTTCCTTTGTCCTAAATGGATGCCATTATGGGAATGGAGAGATTGCATCGTGATTAGAGCGGTGGTAGGGCTGATGACAATTTTTCCTTCTGAGGTGTAGAGGTTGATTCCTTTTCTTTGTAGTTGGGAAAAAATGTGCCTTGGGATCCAATCTGGTTTTTGTTGAAGTTGGAATTGTTGAAGCAGGTGTTGTTGGTCTTGGTCGGTTGGGTCTTGATGGTGGATGGCGCGTACTGTAGCAGTAGGTGGGTTGGGTTGAAGCGGCAGTCTGGAGAGGGCGTCGGCATTGGTGTGGAGCTTCCCGGGTTGGTAAGCTATTTCAAAGTTATATTCCTCCAGGGATTCTCGCCATCTAACTGTTAAACATTTTTTTGTGTCTGATTTCCTAAGCCATTGCAGGGCGTGGTGGTCTGTGATGATGGTGACTTTGACCCCGCCTAGGTACGCTATAAAATGGTGGAGTGCCCAGATGATTCCTAAGCATTCTCTCTTAGTAACAGGGTAGTTAATTTCTGCCGGGTTGAGGGTCCTGCTAGCACATGCAATGATGTGTTCTCTTCCGTCTCTGGTTTGGGCTAACATGGCCCCAATTCAGAACAATGACACGTCTGAGTAGAGGCGGAAAGGTTGGGTATAGTCGGGGAAAGAGACAACTGGTGCAGCTACGAGTAGGTCTTTGAGGGTGCTGAAGGCTTGTAGACGTTGGGTCGTCCAAAGGCATGGCTCTTCTTTTCTGGTGAGGTCATGGAGGGGTTTGGCGATGATGGCAAAGTTTTTTACAAAGCGTCGATAGTATGATGCTAGTCCTAGGAACACTCCAACTCCCTTAACGTTGTTTGGTGGGGTGATGGCACTTATTTCTTTGAGTTTGGCTGGGTCTGGGGAAATGCCTTCTTCAGAGATGATGTGACCGAGGAATTGTACTTCTCTTTGTGCCATGGTGCATTTGGAGGGCTTGAGTTTTAGGTTGGCATCTCGTATTCGTTGGAATATTTGGCGTAACCGTTGTAAGTGTTCTGCTCAAGTTTTTCCGAAAACGATGATGTCATCAAGGTATGCTAGGCATGTCTCCCAAGTTAATCCTTGTAGCACGGATTCCATGAGTCGTGAAAAGCTCGCTGGTCCGTTACATAGTCCGAATGGCAGTACGGTAAATTCGTACAGTCTACCCTGACTGGTGGAGATAGCCGTTTTCTGTTTATGCTCGGGGACCACGAGTACTAGCCAATATCCGGCTTGGAGGTCTAAGGTGGTGAACCATCTGACTCTTAGTAAGGAGTCTAAGGAGTCATCAACGCGTGGTAGGGGTGTTGCATCTTTGATGGTGACGTCGTTGAGTTGCCGATAAGCAATGCAGAATCTGGTAGAGCCATCTTTTGTTCTTACTAGAACTACAGGAAGAGACCAAGGACTGGTGGATGGTCTAATAACTCCTGTGTCTAACATTTCCTGGACTTGATTATCCTCTTCTTGGCGCTGAATGTTTTTTTTTCTCCGTCGAATTGGTTGATGAATAGGGTGCCCTACGGTGTGAATTGGATGGTGAAGAAGTTAGGTTTTTCCTACGTCGCGGCTGGATGTGGCGAAGATATCTTGAAATGAAGTCATCAAGTCTTGTAGGTCTTATCTTTGTTGGTGGGTTAGTTGTGAAGGAATCTCAGGGAATTTAGAAGGCGGGGAGGAGGCTTTATCTTCAGGAAGGGACAATTCTTCATCATGGTTTTCTAGCTCTCCTATAACTAATCCTTTTGGCAAAGTAATGGGGTGGTCAGATATGTTAGCAATTTTGATTTGATTTAATTTATCAGGCATAATGGCTGGAGTGGTAAGGCAGTCTCTATCAAAGGGGCTTTGGAGGTTCGGTGTAATGATTAAGTCACCTGACATGGTGGGTAAGATAGAAATCTACTGTTCATGGTAAGGGGGTAGCGTAACAGATTTGGATATGATAGCCTGAGTGGTTTTAATGATGCGAACGGGATACGTTACGATAGGTTCGCTGCGAACAGAGGTAGTTATGTTAGGCTCGCTGATAGGTTTTTTATATATTTTTATTTAGGGGAAAAGTTGATCACGCGTTGAACACAATCGATGGTTGCACGCAAGGAGGTCAGCAAATCAAAGCCTAAGTACCCATCGTAATTTAATTCTTTGGATGGAAAGATCATGAAGGGATGGTGATGACCGTGATCAGGAATGTTGGTAGCTACGTAAAGGGGAGCGGTTTGTCCGCTATTCGGGATTATGCCATACTTTGCATCAATTAAGACGATGGATGAGGTTTGAAGAGGCCCAAAAGTGGCCTGGTTCTTGGCAAAGTATGAAGAAAACAGACACGAACGGGAGGCCCCCGTGTCAATCAAAAGTCTAGCTTTAACACCTTGAATTGTAAGGTGATTATAAATGGGGGGTTTTCCTGCATCTGAGATTGTCCCATCACGAATCCCCGCCAGTTTGGCGACAGGGGGGCGGGGGCGGATTAAAAATACGGGTTATCTTGAATGTTTGAGGTGTCCTCGATGTCCGCGATTTCTTCTGGTATTCATTCTTCAGGGGTGTCATATTTCCCTGCCATCCCGTCGTCAGTGATGGTGGCAACTCGTCGTGGTTTAATTCAAGGTATCTGTCCCCAGAATTGAGGTAGCTTGGGACGACGTTTCACCAATCCAGTGAATGATTTCTTTAGAGAAAAGACAGGACATTTTGGGCTGCAAGGCTTCCAATCTGAGGGTCGGATCATTGCCCAATCTTCCATCTTTTCTGCTGGACGGGGGTATGATGTTGCTGAAGAAGGTTGAGGTTGGGTGGTGGCATGGCTAATGGCGGCGATCTTGTATTTCTCATGGCTCTCTTGCAAAGCCAAGATACGCCGGATAGTAGGTAAGCCCTCATCATAGCCCTTGGGCTCGGTGATAGCGAAATGATCTCGCACTGACGTAGGCAATACCCGAAGTAAGGCATTGAACACACTCTCTTTCCTAGTGATTTCAGTGTCCTCTGGAAACGCTGTGACCACCAGCTGATTCAGTTGGCTGATGGTGTGGTCTAAATTTCCTGACAACTTTACACTGTGGAATTGCTGGTTGGCAATTTTTTTTCCGAGAGAGGGGTTAATGGCTCCCTTGGTATACCTTTCAAATTGAGCCCAGGTCAATTGTGGGGTATCACGCACATAACCTGAAACGAGGGACATATGCCGGCCCAACTTCATAACAAATGTGTGGATTTTAGAGGTATCATCTTCTTTGAACACAATATCAAGCACTGGCTTGACTACTTCAAGATAAGTAACAATGTCGTGATCTTCTTGTTTAAAAGATAACATTTCGAGCAATTTTCCCGCCATGATGTTTTTATTATTGGTTATATTGAGTGATTTTATAAACAAAAGTTGTTATTCCGAGTTGAGACACCGCTGTTGCCAGTGTTATGCGACGTTGTAATTTAACGTGCTTTATACTGATTGCGTTTTCCACCTTAGGAAAACATGTCAATCAACAACTCTCTCACTAGGAGACAACCAACTTCAGTTTTATAATTTCACAACAATGATAATTATAATCAATGGACACAAAATACTCAGTGAAGCTTCACAAGTTTTATTTCCTTATGAGCTAGGGTACATTCTCAAGATATTCAATGGAATAATATATAGATCGATGACTTATATATAATGATAAGGTTAACGATCTGACATAGAATAAGCAATAGCAAATAATATATTTGCGGAAACGCGAGGTAAGGTTCCGCCTAGAGTAAATATTAGTTACTGCGATAGCATACACGCGGCACTGAAGGTATGTAAAATAAGACACTATTTGATTCTCAAATAAACAATAAGTTAATTTAATTTGAACAGGATATTAATCTCAAATAACTCAAAGAGTAATAATTATGAATATAAATTCATGAATGGGTTAAATATGGAAATTAGTCATGTATGCGTGACTGAGATTTCTAGTCGAATAATAAGTTAATGCGACTTGAGTAACATAGAGTTAAAACCAATCAAATAATATACAAAATGAATTAGACTTCATATATCGTGATAATAATAATAGTCAAATTAAGAGACTGATTGAGAAAAAACTGTGAACAACTTATCTATGATTTACGTACCCAAATAATGATACTACATAAAACAAGATCTGAATAAGTGTTCACTGGTTTTTTACTTGTAAATATGCATGTATTTATTACCGGACGAATATATGTATATCGCTCCATAAAGAATATAGGAGCCTATATCCGAAGAAGTATATATATATTTATCCCACAAATAGAAGTGTGTAATGTTCTCTCTAAATCGAGCGACGGGTAACTAGGAATAATGAAGAATGGATAATCTTCGATAATTACGTTAACGTGAACCTTAACATATCAAGTTAAACTTAGTTGAAATCATCGTTACCATTACTAAACAAAAGAACACTTAAAGGTTTAGAAGAAGGATAGAAGTCTGGTAAACGCGTGGGCACTGCGGTAGTTGTCCCCCGGTTGATCACAGGGGCTCGCCAAGGGTTTCACACACTCCAGGTAGATCCAGATCCTTCTCTCTTTCTTCTGTGTCACTTCTTTGCACTTGTTTTGTTCTTTTTAGCTGAACGACAATGGCGAATTCAGCAAGGTAGAAGTTAATGCCTGTAACTCAAGGTTACTCCAGAGGTACTAGTCCTTCTTGTGAGAAGAGCTGCACTCCTGATGTATTGCCCTGGTTTTGCCTGCCTTTCCTTTGGCTCGGGCAGGCAGTAACCCTTTATGTGATGGGGTTAACCCTCCCTGCCCGGGCAGCATTTTAAAATGACGCACCTTGCGAAGGCCCGGAGCCCGGGTTTCCTTTTAAAATCCGTAAGCTTGAAAGCCTATTAAGCGTGTTTTGAAATCCGTGCGGCGAAACGTTTGTTTACAAAGCCGATCGGAGCGACGCCAAGCCTTAGCAAGAATGAAGAAGAAGTCCAACCTTGTCCGCCATTGCTAGTTAGAGCGAAAATTAGTGTTTCTAAGTGTTCGATATTGCTAAATCCGCGGCAAAATTCTCTCCACGGAAATCGTCATCACAACTGAACCAGTTGACCTAGAGAACTCTACTCAACGCCAGTCTACATATACAAGTAAGGGCTACATTTTGTGTGAATTCTCTACCAGTTAAAATAAACAAAATAGGCCTATGTTTACATACAACGATTTTTGGCCAGATCGCCCGGATAGGCCTATCGACCTCTATAAATGCTGCCCGGGGAGGAAGGGTTAAGGGGCTTGTCTCTCGGAGTAGTAGGGGCATGGTAAAAAGTAGTTTTTTATTGATAGGGAAGCATGAGGTTACGTTAAAATTATGGGAAGGATGCTTCTTGATCGGGGAAGACATTCTGTATTCATTGGTAAGAGATTTATCCTCTGGCATGGCCTGTTGAGGAACGGAATAAGGAATTACTGTTTGAGGACTGATTAGGGAATTTGGAGGTTCTATGGTGGTGGTTAGAGAGGAAGGTATGCAAGGGAATTTGGCTTGTTGTCTAGCATGGCTAATTTGATTTGTAATATGATTACAAGCCTCGATGGAGGGGTATTGAGGGGGTTGGTGAGGAACTTGCATAAAAAGTTATTCGCTGTAATTTAGCACTGGGGTCGACAGGTCTTTGTTGAGAGTTAGAGGAGCGTTTTCTAGCTTGCTCTTCACTCGATGTCATTGAGGTTGATCCTGGGTGGTGGAGGGCCTGGTTTGCAGCGGTTGACTTCCTATGGTAGCAATACGGCAGGAGTTGAGTGAGTTGCTATCCTAAGATGGGAGCAGGTGCATAGCTGGCTTTGGCTTTTGATGGCCAGACCCCGTCATCTCAATATGTAGTTTATTTATATGCATATTCTTTGTTTACTCCTGTTGTATATTGTGATTTATGTCAAGTTGTCTTACTGATCAAATGTGTCCAGTTATTCAACATAACAGTATCAGCCTCCACAAACCAATATCATCCACTACACTACATGGCAGCGCACCCACAGACACCAAGGAATATCAAAACAACACCCAGCATACGGTATCACACACAAATACTGCCATCTCTTCCTCCCTGCCCACCCCAAACCAGCTACCAGAAGCACATTCATACTCATGTCTCTCGCCGTTCCAACCAAACACTCAAAGACAACACTCAGATGCATGCACGACCTCCCGAAATCCATCCTTCTGAATCCTCCCTTCCTCATGAGGACAGAGTCTACCTGGCTAGGCTGAGATGTGGGCACCATCCAGCTATTCTGAGCTATCAGAAGAAACTGGATAACTCTGTCGTCGATACCTGCCCAGGATGCAACACAGTACCCCGTGCTATTAGACACATCATAGAAGACTGCATTCCACACAATCATTTATGCCAACAACATAATCTACACTCCTTGAGAGCCCTTTGGGAAAGCCCGATCATGGACATGGCCTTCCTTAACCCTTATTTAGCGGCGAACAACATAAGTCGAGTTAAATAAAGCTGGACTATGTGGCGGCGCTCGACATAACTCGAGTGGCAATTTCAGCACGTAATGTGGCTGAGAGAGAGAGACAAGTGGTGGCAGGAGACTAGCGAGCGTATGACTGCTCCAGACCACCGCGGCGAACCTACTGACACAAATCTCAGCTCCCTCCTCCCTCTCTCACTCGCTACATACTCAATTATGTACTGAAAGTACCGAATTACCTGCTTTTTGCACTCGCGTTGCACGGTTATTGCAAGAAAACTATCCATCATACAAGGATCGTTATGGTGTCATTCGAAAGCTCTGTTTATGCCCTTTCAGGGATAGGTACTTGTTTTACGTTCTGGGTCTTATTTAGGCATGAAAATGATCACGTAAACAGCCCTATTTTGGCTAAAAACACCCCGCTGTGCGGTACACATAAATAAACCGCATAGGCCGCTCGTAAGGTGTTAACCCGGGAGCTGCGGGGAGACTCTTAAGAGTTCCCCCGGCGCACTGCGGGGAGACTCTTAAGAGCAGAGACTTTGAACACGTACCAAAACCGCGCGTTTATAGCCAGGCGGCTGAAAATTGGTGTGGGTATAGTACTACATGTCAACTCTCGATACCACCCCGCCAAACGCTCGCCCCGCACTCGTGCAAGCACCACCGCACCAGTAACCACGCACTAGTCATGGAGCCTACACGTCCCTCACGCTCGCTCCCTGATGACACAACCAGCCCTCCTTCTGGTGGTGTTAGCCGCCGTGGAAGGCAGAGGGTGGCTGCCAAAGACCCTAGCTACCAGTACGACACGCCCTACAGCTCAGAGGACGAATCACCAGCACCCAAAGCACGAAAAACACGTGCAAGCAGGGCAATGGCACAGAGGTCATTGGTCTTTCGGGACACTGCCACCACGACCCAGGCCACTGCAACAACCACTACCACCACCACTGCCACCACTGCCATCCCTGCCACCCCTGCCACCGGTACCAGCGACGCAGGAGGCCGCCCTAGGGCTGCATTACCTGCGGGGGCAGGAAAAATGAAAGGCACGGGCGTAGGGAAAAGAACCCGTACGCCAGCCACAGTGCCCCTACCACCACCAACACCACCAGCCGCCCCTGGCCCGGCTGCCCCTGCCGCCCCTGCCGCCCCTGCTGCCCCTGCCGCCCCTGCCGCCCCTGCCCAAGGAACAGGGAAGGGGAAGGGGAAAGGGAGAGGGAAAGCGACTGGGAAAGCGACTGCTGGCCCTGGTGTCCCTGCCGGCCCTGCTGCCCCTGCTGCCCCTGCCGCCCCTGCCGCCCCTGCCCAAGGAACAGGGAAGGGGAAGGGGAAAGCGACTGCTGGCCCTGGTGTCCCTGCCGGCCCTGCTGCCCCTGCCGCCCCTGCCGCCCCTGCCGCCCCTGCCCAAGGAACAGGGAAGGGGAAGGGGAAGGGGAAAGCGACTGGGAAAGCGACTGCTGGCCCTGGTGTCCCTGCCGGCCCTGCTGCCCCTGTTGCCCCTGCCGCCCATGCCGCCCCTGCCCAAGGAACAGAGAGAAGGGCGACAGGCACCACCATCATCTTGCCATCAAGGCCACGCACCACTGCTGCCCCTGCCGCCGCCGCTGCCGCCGCCCCTGCCACCACCTCTGCTGTCCCTGTCCATAAGACTCCCGCACGTGCCAAAGTGACCCGGAAAACTCTGACACCATCTAAGTATGCCGCCCTGCTGTTTGATGGTGATTCGCAGGACATTGGCAGCCCGGGTTTCGACGACGAAGCCCTAGCACGGGACCAAGGGTGGGGGGATTTGGGAGTGGACAGTGGGAGTGAGTCCGACGTCGGTGACGAAAATGAGGAAGGGCATCGTATGTCAAGTGAAGAGGAGGGTAATGATGATGAAGTACTGTATCGCGACCATGGAAGCGATATTTCAGACGATGAAGCAGACGCAGACGACATTCCGATCCCTGAGCTGCCTTCGTTCGATTGGTCTGATGGGGTCAATTTTGTACCTGACGTGCCCCAGTTCAATCCTGGGACGTCAGGAACAACTGACGACTGGCCCTGTGATGATCAAGCGAACGAAAGCGACTTCTTCCTCGCTTTTTTCGACATGGAGGTAATGACGTACATCGTTGCCCAAACAAACGCCTACTACAGGTGGGTGTTTGGCAGATTGGACGTCCTTTCTCCAAAAGCGAGAATACGAGGCTGGGTGGATACGACTGTGGAAGAATTTATGACGTTCTTTGCCTTGTTGTTCCTCATGCCTCTGATCAAGAAGCATGTGTTGCAACACTATTGGAAGCACGACCCTCTCATCGCCACCCCAACTTTCAATAAGTTCATGACTCGTGACAGATTTTTGTTGCTGCTAAGATTTATGCACTTTGCAGACAACGAAAATCCTAACAGGATTGACAGGATATGGAAAGTTCGGGATGTGTTCACCATGTTGTTGGAGAGGTATAGGAAATACTTTTACCCCTTCCTCAATTTGGTGATTTATGAGTCGCTCGTGCTCTTCAAAGGACGTCTTGTTTTCAAGCAGTATATCCCCTTGAAGAGGCATAGGTTCGGAATCAAGCTCTTCGTGTTGTGCGACTGTGAAACTGGAATAGTGCTTGACATGATCGTGTATACAGGAACTGACATTGACGTACCGAAAGCCGCTGCCAATGACCCCATGGGCATGTCAGGTGCCATCGTCAGGAAAATGTTGGCACCTTACCTGGGCAAAGGCCACATCATCTACACTGACAACTGGTATACTTCTCCTGCTCTCTGCCAGTTTCTTTATGACAACCAAATGGGGTCATGTGGGACTGTCAGAAAGACAAGAAAGTTTATGCCAAAGTTCACAGGTGATGTCATTCCTCTCACAGATGCCTCCTCCAGTGACACACCTTCAGAAGACGACCTGGCCCAGGAACACCACGAGAGGCATGTGCGAAGAAGGCGACGAAAGGGGCAGAAATACAAGCAGCTCGAGAAGTGTGGGAAACTGATAGCCCTGAAGTGGAAGGATAAGCGAGACGTCCACCTGCTTTCCACCGTCCACACAGGTGCCCAGGTGGATTCTGGCAAAATCCACTACAGAACCAGGAAGACAATCTACAAGCCCGACATGGTAGTGGACTACACAAAAAACATGCGCCTGGTGGACAAGTCTGACTGTCAGCTGTCAGGCGTTGAGTGTCTGAGGAAGACTGTGAAGTGGTATCACAAGCTCTTCCTCCACCTAGTTGACATAACGATGCTGAACGCCTACAACTTGTGGTTGGTGAAAAAGGATATGGCCCCAAACCAGAAGCTGAAATTCCGGGAGTTCGTGTACAACGTCTCCTACCAACTCCTGGAGAAGTATGGCACCACCACTCACAGACGTACGGCATGGCGTGGGGATCACGTTCCTGACCGCATCCAGCTGGGTGTCGAAAGACACTACCCAACCAACACCGAGCTGATTGGCACTCGTCACAGGCAGGTGCAGTGCACCGTCTGCAGCTCCAGTGTGAGGAAACCCCATGTCACCAAAAGAGTCACCTCAATGTGCGCCGAGTGCAAAGTTCCACTCTGCCTGGGTGACTGCTTCAGGGACTACCACACCTTCAAGAACTACTGAGTGTCGGCCCCTGCCCTGCCCTGCCCTGGACTCGCCCCGTGCCCTGCCCTGGACTCGCCTCCTGCCCTGCCCTGCCCTGGACTCGCGCCCTACCTTACCTGACCTGACCTAATTGATCACGCTACCTCATAATGTAACATATATATTATATAATGTATAAGTTCCAAAGATGTCCCTGTGATATAGCTTTTACATTATATAATTGTATGTTTCATTATTTAGTTTATAAGTTTCAAAGATTTACATGTAATATGCCTTATTTTTTTAGTATATCAATATATATGTTTGTTATTAGCCAAAGTAATGTGTATATAATTATTTTCTTACCTCAAATGAATTGTACAAAAATAAATATGTTTCAATAAATCCTGTCAAACCTACTATGATAATAAAAAAAACAATAAAAAAACAAAAAAAAAACAAGGTCATGTCATTGTATTCTTACAATATGATATATTCTATGAATATTTCATATTGTTTGAATACAATGGCATGATCTTGTAAAAAAAAAAATTTATAATTTTTTTTCTAGACAATATAAAACCTTCCCCATAACCCCCTCCTGGATTCGATCCCACTACCCTACGACACTTTGAGTTTTCCAGCCCGCGACCTTACCAACCATGCCAAAGGAGCTCATACCAAATATCACTCAAAACTTCGTGTCTACAATCGAAATGACAATATAAAAAAAAAAAATGAATTATCCCACCAATTTACGTTTGTAAATTGATGGGATTATCAATTATATCATGCCAAGGTTTATAATAGTTTGTCTCTGTCAAGAATTAGTAATTATATAACTTTATTCTGTCAAAAATTGCCCAAACACTCAGCAAAATTGCCCCTCTCAGTGTGACTCCACTCATTGTCACGCGGTCACGAGGTGACCCTTGCCGCTCCTTGATGCTCCAGCTACAGCAGCTCTGTCTGGGAACAAAATTGGTATAAATACAATAATGGATAAAATACTCTTCACAAATACATTTGTATTGTATAATATTGTAAATAAAAATGAATAATAACTGTGTGGGTGTCGAAAATTGCTCAACCAGCTTTCTTATGTCTCGCCTACGCGCGTATATTGGATTATACATAGTCATGACTGTCATACAAATAATTGCAGTAGGTCTCGAATATACATTTAGATTGCATATTACTTCGAAATAAATAAGTAAACGTTTCTCTGGTGGCAATCTACCCTTTCGCAGGTGTAAGGAGACACCAGTCTATATTTAGCCCTCTATCACAAAAGGCAATCTGCCTGTGTTGACTCAGCACCGTCGCTGGTGGTCTATAAATATAGTACTTTATTTACAGTCAATGGCCTACATGTTTCTGTGGTACTTCACATGTGTCTAAAATGCAATGTCTGCTTGCATAAAAATGCAATTCTGAAGTCCATTTATACGTACGACATACGCATGTCTCAGTTTCTCTCTCTCTCTCTCTCTCTCTCTCCATTCCTGACTCATGTTATTGTAGACCTGTTGATGGCAACGAACACCAGCCATCTGGTAGACATAAGGGTCAAAATACCAAACATCAATACGCCTGGGGCGCCTCCACAATTATCACTAAGCTGGTTATCTATCTAGAGATCTGCCTGACTTCCATCTCTCCACGACTCACTCACTCACTCACTGCACCCCTGCATGCCTCCCTCCCACCCACCCACCCCCAACCCACCCTTTCAGGCTTCCGTCTGCTAGAAACACATTCACAATTTGCGTAAATATCGCATCAATTGGGCTATATGCGGTATATTCCTTGTTATATGGGACGCCTACATATGTACACGTCTTTATCATAGCATGAGAGTGCTCTAAATACAAGATTGATGTGATATTTATGGCGTAACACACCCTCTCCCCCTTTCATTCCCACCACAACTCACTCACACCTTGGTTCACGCATAGAAACTCATTGATAATGTGCGTAAATATCGCATGAATTGGTTTATATGCGGTATATATTTTGATATATGGCACGTATATATATGTACAAGTCTGTATTATAGCATGACAGTGCTCTACGTACAAGATATACGTGATATGTATGGCGTAAACCACACTCTCAGCTCATAAATTGCCGCCAAACCTCCAACACATCTTCATTCCCCCCTAAAAATTCTCTTATAATTCCCTTATATATTGCAATTTTTGGTCACTATGAGGCATATTCATTGTTATATGGGTGCCCTACACACGTATACATACTCTAAATAGCCTAAAAGGGCTCGAAAAAGGAGATATACGTGATAATACGCGGTAACCCACCCCCTCCTCCCTCTCCTTCTATCCCCTGGGCGCGTGAAAATTCGGCCGGGAAATCTCGCCGCTCGATGACAATCTAGCCGCGCGGTGCCATTCGCTCCACATTTTTCAACTACGGACCGTTCCCCTACCCCCCCCAGACATTTTTGGGGGGGTCAAATATATATGGGCCGATGCACGCAAACATTCCCTACACGATGATGTACTTTTTATCGAAATTGGCAATAGGTCCCAAAATCATCATAGGTGCGCACAGTCTTACCCTGTAGAAAACCCCCTGTGCGCCGCGGAGAGGTTAAGGACTCGGGGCTGTTCGGCCAGGCAGCCTAGGGAACGACAACAACAACAACAACAAACTACCAGTTTCTTTCCCCTTACTACAAGTTGGAACGGCTTTCTATGCCATAGAGTTTTATACACGTAGGAATGCGATCAACAACTGTTCTATATTTTTACAGATGGGTAATTTTTCTTCCCAAGGTTCAAAGCTAACATTTATGATTGTCTGGAAGGATGGCCTATTTAATTTGGATGTTTGAATATCTCTGTTTGGAACCATAGTTGAAAAAGAAAATATTTGTGGAAAATATATTTTTTATTTTTGAAAATTTTTGTTGAAATTTTATACAGTGAAGAATTAATTTAGGAGAAACAAGATATATATATATTAAGGTAATATTTTGTTGGAAAATAGTATTATGGAAAATACATAGATATGATGACATTTATTTATGGTATTTTCGTTGGTGATATTTTAAGTGGATAATACTGTACGTGAATATTGTAAGGTGAATATTCTATTTAACACCCGTCGGACGGGGCCGTTTATAACATCTACTACCTGCCAACCGGGCAGATTTACCCTAAACGAGCTTCATTCCATGCTCTTTTTCATGCATAAACAAGAGCCAGAGCGTAATACAATTATGTATCCGTGAAAGGGCGATAATTGAGCTTTCCAATGACACCTGAACCATCCTTGCACGACCACGGGTTGTCTTGCAACGATGTTGCAACGCGAGTACAAAAACCCTAAAATACGGTAATTTCCTTACATATTTCCCTGTCTAGGGAGGCAGTGGATGTGGATGAGTGTGGAGGAGGAACCAGTCGCGGTACGGGAGCCGTGCCGAACGGTCAGAGCCCACCCGCGCTCCTCCCACCGCTCGGACTCTCTCTCAGAGCCAATTATGTGCTCAACATCGCATTGGACTTAAGTCGGGCCCCGCCATTTAGTCCTTGGTTCTCTTGACCGCCTTAATTAAGTCGGGCCCCGATAGACAAGGGTTAAGGAGATTTTTGTTGGAAGATAATACTTTGGATAAAAAAGAAATAATTTTCATGGTGTTATCGTTAAACATGGTTTTAATAGATACTGTAATATCTGTGGATAATATTTCTGGATATTATTTTTTGTTTAAATTCATATTTTTATACCCACGAGGGATATAATTTTTTGCTTTTAATTTTGTGTTCCCAGGCATTTACAAAATTTTGTTTGGGGTTTTGAAAATTAATATTTTTTGAAATAATTTTGATAATATTTAGGCAATGATGCGTAATGGTGAACTTTTACGGCGATAAATATGTGAATAAGTGAATTGGTATTCCATGAGATACTGCGTTTTATGTAATAAATGGCCCAAACCAGCTACCAGAAGCACATTCATACTCATGTCTCTCGCCGTTCCAACCAAACACTCAAAGACAACACTCAGATGCATGCACGACCTCCCGAAATCCATCCTTCTGAATCCTCCCTTCCTCATGAGGACAGAGTCTACCTGGCTAGGCTGAGATGTGGGCACCATCCAGCTATTCTGAGCTATCAGAAGAAACTGGATAACTCTGTCGTCGATACCTGCCCAGGATGCAACACAGTACCCCGTGCTATTAGACACATCATAGAAGACTGCATTCCACACAATCATTTATGCCAACAACATAATCTACACTCCTTGAGAGCCCTTTGGGAAAGCCCGATCATGGACATGGCCTTCCTTAAGGACTCGGGGCTGTTCGGCCAGGCAGCCTAGGGAACGACAACAACAACAACAACAAAATACCAGTTTCTTTCCCCTTACTACAAGTTGGAACGGCTTTCTATGCCATAGAGTTTTATACACGTAGGAATGCGATCAACAACTGTTCTATATTTTTACAGATGGGTAATTTTTCTTCCCAAGGTTCAAAGCTAACATTTATGATTGTCTGGAAGGATGGCCTATTTAATTTGGATGTTTGAATATCTCTGTTTGGAACCATAGTTGAAAAAGAAAATATTTGTGGAAAATATATTTTTTATTTTTGAAAAATTTTGTTGAAATTTTATACAGTGAAGAATTAATTTAGGAGAAACAAGATATATATATTAAGGTAATATTTTGTTGGAAAATAGTATTATGGAAAATACATAGATATGATGACATTTATTTATGGTATTTTCGTTGGTGATATTTTAAGTGGATAATACTGTACGTGAATATTGTAAGGTGAATATTCTATTTAACACCCGTCGGACGGGGCCGTTTATAACATCTACTACCTGCCAACCGGGCAGATTTACCCTAAACGAGCTTCATTCCATGCTCTTTTTCATGCATAAACAAGAGCCAGAGCGTAATACAATTATGTATCCGTGAAAGGGCGATAATTGAGCTTTCCAATGACACCTGAACCATCCTTGCACGACCACGGGTTGTCTTGCAACGATGTTGCAACGCGAGTACAAAAACCCTAAAATACGGTAATTTCCTTACATATTTCCCTGTCTAGGGAGGCAGTGGATGTGGATGAGTGTGGAGGAGGAACCAGTCGCGGTACGGGAGCCGTGCCGAACGGTCAGAGCCCACCCGCGCTCCTCCCACCGCTCGGACTCTCTCTCAGAGCCAATTATGTGCTCAACATCGCATTGGACTTAAGTCGGGCCCCGCCATTTAGTCCTTGGTTCTCTTGACCGCCTTAATTAAGTCGGGCCCCGATAGACAAGGGTTAAGGAGATTTTTGTTGGAAGATAATACTTTGGATAAAAAAGAAATAATTTTCATGGTGTTATCGTTAAACATGGTTTTAATAGATACTGTAATATCTGTGGATAATATTTCTGGATATTATTTTTTGTTTAAATTCATATTTTTATACCCACGAGGGATATAATTTTTTGCTTTTTATTTTGTGTTCCCAGGCATTTACAAAATTTTGTTTGGGGTTTTGAAAATTAATATTTTTTGAAATAATTTTGATAATATTTAGGCAATGATGCGTAATGGTGAACTTTTTCGGCGATACATATGTGAATAAGTGAATTGGTATTCCACGAGATACTGCGTTTTATGTAATAAATGGCCATGATTAATGAAGTTGATATATTTAAGAATATTTATAAATTGGTACCGGTACCAGCTCGAGGAATATAAATGGTATGTTTATACATATTGATTTTGATAATGATATATGACAGAAGAATAAGGCATTGCATGCGTAAAGGTTTTTGGCATCTAACGAATATAGATAGAATTTTGCGAGTAATAGGAAATGGAAATTATAATTAGTAAGACACTGTTTTGTATATGTGTCAGATGAGATATAATTATAAATTATTGAATCATTAAACAGATTGGATAATATATACAACACTATTACCGAGGATACTGAACAAAGTTTGAAATTTAGATACTTTGCATTTGGAGACGGAGCAATACTAATTATAAGAAACGTGAAGAAACTAAATATGTTTTACTTTATCATAGAAAATAACTAGAAACACTACTTTTAGTATTTCCTTTTGCATTACATTTGTTAATGTCTTTGTGAATCTGTTTGGTTTGTTGTATTTTATTAAAAACAAGTCCTGTTGTATATACAAAATCCATTTTATGTATTATATATATATACAGTATATATATATATATATATATATATATTATACTGTATATATATAATATATATATATATATATATATATATATATATATATATATATATATATATATATATATATATATATATATATATATATATACTGTATATATATATATATATATATATATATATATATATATATATATATATATATATATATATATATATATATATATGTATATATTATACTGTATATATATATATTTATATATGTAGTAAAACTCGCAGGAAAACAAAAATTGGAACACCGGCCAAGTTTTTCGTCTATTCTCTCAAGACATCTTCAGGGTAATATATATATATAAACATTAATACTACTCTCACAGAGGTTTAATTATTATACTTGCAGTATAATACTGTAAATAATGTCACATGTAATTTAGAGGGCAACTGTACACCCTTTCTCAGTTCAAAGTCATTTCATAGTCAAGACCGGCTCTTTTATTCCCGTGTCAGGTATAGCAACACTGTATACAGCATTCTTAGGTCACAGGGCTGGAAGTGATCATGTAATCTTACCTCACATCCCAGGCATGAAGACTTGGGGTGGAGAGAGGTATAACTCACACACTTTGGGTGGAGAGTGGTATAACACACACACTTGGGGTGGAGAGAGGTATAACACACACACTTGGGATGGAGAGAGGTATAACACACACACTTGGGGTGGAGCGAGGTATAACACACACACTTGGGGTGGAGAGTGGTATAACACACACACTTGGGGTGGAGAGAGGTATAACACACACACTTGGGATGGAGAGGTATAACACACACACTTGGGATGGAGAGAGATATAACACACACACTTGGGGTGGAGAGAGGTATAACACACACACTTGGGATGGAGAGAGATATAACACACACACTTGGGGTGGAGAGAGGTATAACACACACACTTGGGATGGAGAGAGGTATAACACACACACTTGGGATGGAGAGAGGTATAACACACACACTTGGGGTGGAGAGAGGTATAACACACACACTTGGGATGGAGAGAGGTATAACACACACAATTGGGGTGGAGAGTGGTATAACACACACACCTGGGGTGGAGAGAGTTATAACACACACACTTGGGGTGGAGAGAGGTATAACACACACACTTGGGATGGAGAGAGGTATAACACACACACTTGGGATGGAGAGAGGTATAACACACACACTTGGGATGGAGAGAGGTATAACACACACACTTGGGGTGGAGAGAGGTAATAAATAACACACACACTTGGGGTGGAGAGAGGTATAACACACACTTGGGGTGGAGAGAGGTATAACACACACTTGGGGTGGAGAGAGGTATAACACACACACTTGGGGTGGAGAGAGATATAACACACACACTTGGGATGGAGAGAGGTATAACACACACACTTGGGGTGGAGAGAGGTAATAAATAACACACACACTTGGGTGCCGGTTTCCATGGAGCCAAAACGATCTTAGAGAGTGCATATATCCCTAAGGATGCATTTGGGAAATAGACTCTATTCTAAATATTACAACACATACTTTCTTTCTTCTTGTAATTCCTATTGTTCCTGTATTCAAAGTTCCTGCATTTAAGCTTTGTTATTGAATATATTGTGTTTCCTTTGGCTGGTTATCATTATTATAATTTCCCATGAACATAACATTATAATATCTATAGTAAGGGAATGGTGGCGGTGAATCCTATCTACCAGAATTTCTACCTGGGTCTACACTCAACCAAGTCTACTACAAATAACTATCAATAACCTGCAATCTCCTCTCTAGTTAAGAGGGTTATTAATAAGACCTATTTACATCACCAACCATTCCTCTTTCTACCAACACATAATCAATCTATCTTCTGACATCCTGTCTTTGAACACTTATAAACCATGTATACTTTTTTTCTATGTGGATGAGGGAGACAAAAGGCAGAACTGCCTGTGACGAGTGCCTCCCCCAGAGTTTAAAGAGTGACAGGGTCATAATCAAGGAATGTTCGAGCCAAAATGTCTGGATACACAGAGTTGGAAGCAATTTAAGTCATAAGATGGGCTTAAAAAAACTTACATAATTATACACACATATTTTTCATTACACATACCCTTCAGTCATTGTCATTCTCACCTGGTACACTGAAACCACCCATGTTATCATTCTCAGGACCGGTGCCAACTCTTCCATTCAAATCAACCATTTAATAACAAATAAGTAAATAAATAAAGTAACTTACCTTCCTTCTCAGAGGCGGAGAGAGAGGAGCAGGGCAGGAGTAGTAAGTAGATTAGGGCCAGAAAACAAGAGTAAGTCGCCATTGTTTACTCACTTTCTCTTATTTCCTTTAGTTTTTGGCTGTTTTACTTTAGTTTTTGGCTGTTTCTATACTTCACTCTTTGTATTTCACTGATGGCATGTGTATCCTTTATCTCTTGTCTCTCTCTCTTTATATCTCTACTTTAAAGTACTTCAGTATTTTGAGAACTATAACATTTTATATATACAGTATCTCTTGCTTCACTTTACTTTTGCCTTCTCTGTATATATCCCCTTAAATCTTCATAGGTGTATTGTTTCTCTATTAATTGAACATTTTTGCTCATTTATCTATAATTTCTGGTCAGCTCTTTACTATTATTAGCCATATTATATATAATATTTCGGGATTTTCTCAATTAATTTTTACTTTTCATTTGTATTACCCGGTACCGTATTTCTCACTAATTCTAAACTTCTACACTTTCTCTTTTCAAAACAAGTTAAGATGATAATGTCACATAAAGGGTTTATTTTTGTTATGAAGGTGCTTGGGTGTCAATTATGTGACACGGCTGTAGCGAGATTGTGTTACTTAATACTTTATAAATTACCGGTACTTACACATATATTAAATTACATTCCTTTAATTAAATTTAGATACTGTCATTGTAATCTGGCTATCAATGGAGGATTGATATAGATTAGGAAAGAACTCTCATAGTCAAGGGGTTTAAAAGTGCCTCGATCGTCTCCTTAACCCGGCAGCTATATCATGACTTCGGGAAGGTTCTGTAAAGGAGCTGTGATTTGCCCGCAGGAAGCAGAAATTAGAAACGTGCGCATAAAATGCGCCAACAGGCCTAGGCAGCTGATAATTTGATCAGGAATAGGCTTACATGGGAACTTTCGATACCAACATCATGATGCACTTACACCTTACACACACACTCATGCACCTTTATTATCGTGGAGGCGGAGGCAGGACTCTGGGACCGTCCCTCAACCCCAGATATATCCCGTATACTATATGTATAAAATATGTGTGCCTTAGAATGAGCATAACTTTTGCAAGCACCGATCAATCGCAACGGGAGGGAAGGAGGAATGCCACCCTCCCTCCCACGGTTCACTTTCTCTCTCGCAGGCCTCACATCTCACTCATGCACACCCATTTGCCGTACCTATCCTATTCATGTCGGATGCAATTTTTTTTATCCAACATAGGCCTACTGTATTGATGAGATTTTCGTCCAATTCTGCAATACTTAATTTTTCGGCCATGTCTTTGCAACAAGGGTGGGTAGGTCCGAGGGGGGTCTAGTATTCGATAGGTTAAACAGAGATTTTATACAATTTAATTTTTTGCTCCCTAGACCTCTATGAAGCTTAACTAAATACCCCCAAGATCCCCCTTCGAGATAAATTTGTGCTTTTTTTGGGAGAAAAATGCCTTGGCTGAAGGCAATTTTCTCCTAAATTACAGGCTAGGTATCGGTCGCCAGGAAATATATCGACACCTAAATGTAAAAAATATCTTAAATTTCACAAATAATAGAGGCAAAATGTCTTAAAATAGCCAAACTAATGGGGTGAACATCTAAAAATATCAAAGTAATGGGGATAAACATGAGGGAGAAGGGGGTCCAGAAAAATCACTGGTCTTTTTGGACCATCCCTGATGCACTCCATTACTTAAGACATTTTGAAGTGCTACAACTCTTTGTTTGGCGACTATAATACACTTTACTTTATTTAGGTGTCAATATATTATCTCTGGGCATGTGATAAGCTGATAGCAAGCCTCCAATATAGGAAAAACCGGCATTGTTCTACTGAAAAATGTATCTCTCAAGGGGCTTTCACACATTCAAGTTTGTGGCGCCGAATTGGAGTTACCGGTACTGTGAAATCCGCGTGACTCAGAGGGCATGCAACTGAATAAAACCGATTAACCGAGTATATATGCAAACGGTATGAGTTTATTGGCGTACACACCGCATCTGTCACGAATGCAATGGAATTTGAATGTTTACTGTCATCTTTTAATCACGATAATGATGTATAAAGAAGACTATTGCCGAGTGATGTAAGAGTGTAACAGAATAATCACAAATAGACTCCGAGTGTCGGCGATTCATAGCCCCATTTCACAGGGGGTATATGAACGACACCCTTTAGAGCCTGCCCCAATAAACCCTTACATAATTGCATGCCATACACATATACGGTATAACCGCGTGCTCATCTCATGCCATGGACCTTTTTGACACCAACCGCCAGTGCTTGCAGGTGTTCCTTGACACTCTATCATTGCAATGTGAGTGGGACATTGGTGAAGTTAATTATGGCCAGGAACAATGCCAATGAATATATAAGTTTTATTTTTTTATTAAATGTATGTTAATTTTTGTATTTATATATTTTATTATTTATTTGCAATGCGTTATTTTTTATGATTCATTCCAAACTTCATTTATAATTTTAATAAACAATTTATTCTTTAACATTTACGCTGAGGGCATATTTTCGCCTATTTCCGCCATGTTAGGGCTCATCCAGGCACTCCTGATTGATTAAGCAAGTGTCTGAATAAAATGGAATGTATTAAGCCAAAAACTAGAAGATAATAGCTTCAAAATGACACCAGAACGAGCTTCGTAGTGCGCTGGAGTAACCCACAGTGCTACCAATGACATCAGCAAATATTTGCTAATTATGAGCAATGGCGCCCTATTTTTGCCTTTGGCAGTGCTGCAGAGGTCTCAAGAGATATGTGGGGGACCCTTCAGTGCACCGGCTGCCGTGCTGGAGAGCAGAGGGGAACCTCTCGTGGTCCTGCAAACTGACACTGGATTCTACAGGCTTTAAACGCCTGTAAATTGCTGTAAATTGACATGGAGTTCCAGAACATCTATCGTAGCCAATGGGTTAAATACATGCAGAGGATATAGAAAAGTATTAGATATGACTCGTCATTACTCGGTTCATATGAGGTTACATACGGTTGATATTATTTATCATACGGCCACCTTTCTGCAACACTTTGTTGATATGCGGTTTCATGCGGCATGGTTGGTCATACTCATCGTTAGCCGCTAAATATTCTGAACAACTCGGTGCGGCAGATGCGGGATTACTCGTATACACTGCCAAATTTGGGCGCATTCGTTTGCATGCAGTTGTATTCGGCATAATTTAATGCGAATGAACCAGATTGTATACGATTAAGTCGGGGACAGTCGGCGCAATTCTGTAATATACAGTACGGTGACATACGGCATAATCTAGAACAGTCGTCAGTCCCACCGTGTGTTGCCACATGATGAATAATGCGGTATGCATGCAGTACACATGTATCCGCATTGCACTGACCATATTTTGAGTGTCTTTCAGTCGGGGCCAAATTTTGAACATGATCAAAATGTTGAGCCACTCGCTGACTGCCACGCCATGTCCCATGCCACTGCAGACCTATTAAGGCAAGTGTTTCGACGCATACAGGCTGCATAGCTTTTCAGCGAAGTTCTCCGCCTGACTCTGGAATGTGTGAAAGCCTCTTTAGCTTGAAGAGGGTTCGGGATTTATATATATATATATATATATATATATATATATATATATATTTTTACTGTAACTAAAGATAAATTGCTCGAAACTGGCAAAAGCAATGAAAACAACGTACTAGATAGTGTTAAATACAGTTCATATAAGTATACCTTCATATTGGTTTGCAGTTGATCGCTGTGAAGCCTTTGTAACATGAAGTTGTTGTTTTTTCTAGGTGAGTCAAGGGGACAAAAGACAAAGCTGCCTGTAACAAGTGTCTCTCCCAAAATTGAAAGAGTGACAGAGAGCCAAATTCAAGATACGTTAAAGTCAAAATGTCTAGACACACAGCTTGATGCATTTTAAGTCATAGAATGAGGAAAAGGCAGATTGAGGGAGAGAGTTCCAAAGGATACATGTTGAGTAGAAGAAAGACTGGGAAAATTGGTTCACTCTTGGGTTAGAGAGTTGGACAGAGTAGGGGTGGGAGTGTGTTGAAAGGCAGGTGCCCCCCACTGTCCGTAAGAGGCTAGGTATACACTGAAAAAAGCTCTGAAGAACACTAATAAATGTAATAGCAGTAGAAGAGTGAGAGATGCAACATTGCAGCATGTATAGAGAGATTGTGGGGAATTAGTAAGAGGAAGTGAGTTGATGAGACAAAATGCTTTTGACTCTACCCTTATGAGAAGTGCAGTATGGGTGGAACCTCCCCACACATGCGAACATTGCTCAATACATGGGCACACTGTGCCCCTATACACATTAACCCTTATCTAGCGGGGGGTTTTGGGCTTATTTGGGCATATTCAGGCCCTCCTGCATGATAAATCAAGTATCTGCATGAACAAAAAATTATTTAGCAAAAAACTAGGCGCTAAAAGCTTCAAAATGAGACCAGAACGAGCTACGTAGCACTCACGGTTCTCATACAGTGATACCAGTAACATGGGAGTTTAGCGTATAGCAGCATATTTTTCCCAGCTATGCTCACTACTAGCTACACTGCCGGCCTCTCGAGAACACAGGGAACATGAGTTAATGGGCGGCGGTAAGCCCTGGGAGTCGGCTGTCTGGCCCGCTGCGCTTCCGGCCATTTGCACTCGATTTTAACCCTTTAAAAGCCTTAATAATGCTCCTAACTTGCTGCAAATTGGAACCGGACTTAAGTCCGACCCCGATCTTTAAGGGTTAAGAAACTGTGCAGGGGTGAAGAACCCACGGAGACAAATGAGCACACCTTACTTCTGGGAAGCTGTTTTTAGCAAGATTGGTAATAATTATGATCTTTCCAAGAAAGGTCAGGAGAAAAAGAAACACCAGGAATACTGAGAGAAGATAAAGAGTTGATTTGTGTATTGTTGAAGAATAAGGAAAGTCGAGTTGAAGATGGCAACAGGCAGATAGAAGGAGAAATTGGGTTGTAGAAGAATTTAAATTAACAAGATTTTCTCTGCCCCTAAATGAGATAGTTGATACATCCGAAAATAGACGTGCTATGGTCTCATCACGTGAGTTTTGAAATGATTGCATGCTGGGTCGTTGTGGAACTCTAGTTGAATAGGGTAAGGTAGAGTCATCAGCATAGGAGTGAATGTGAGTTGATAGATCGAGGAAGTAAGCAATTGACATTCACAATCGCAGCTATGGAACGGCCAGAAAGGAAATTAGAGATAAAGGCACAGATGGAGGAATAAAAAATGAAGGAGAGTAGTTCAGATATTAGAGATTTGTGCCAGACTCTACAGAAAGCTTTCGATAAGTTTCGATAATGATTAAAAAGTAGATTATGGGAGATAAATGCTTAAGAAACTTTTAATTATGAATTGGTCTTAACAACATTAGAGACGAGACGCAAGCAATTAGAGCAATTGGACGATAGTTGGAGGGTTGATAGCGGTCACCCTTCTTTGGGACAAGTTGAAGAAGAGCAAATTTCCAGCCAGAAGGAAAAATGTTAGAGGAAAGACAGATAATTTTGTTTTCTATGTCTCAACCTCAGGACTGTAGGCTGTTTAGTAGCAAGTAACTCTTACAAGGCCCCAAGATAATCGATTGAAGCTTCGAGATGTTGGGTGCTTCATATGTGTCGCACTAGTTGTTCACAGTGGAGCTTCAAGGTGTTGGTTGCTATCTTTCTGACACACTAGATGACAACACCTAATTTGTACACATCACTTGACTTGGAGAGAGCAGGTATACGGTTGTTCACAGCATCTTCGAATATGGTTGGGAATCTTCTATGCTATGAATTGGAGACAGTATAGGGGGTGTTTTGTAGACATGTCGGTGTTGCCAGGATCCTTGTAGAACAGCAGGAACGATCAGATCACTTCAGAAGAAAAAAAACTGGAGCCTGTGGGAGCTAGCTGGGACAGTATTCCTCCAACTTAGGGGGTGAGAGGGTATTCTATCTTAATTCTGAAGCCATTTTTGCCACAATGCCTGGTACTGGAGGGTACATTTATAGTAATACCCTCTGGTACAGTAGGGGTTAAGCCAGAGTTGAGAATTCAGAAGAGTCAAAGTTGGGAACATGAGAGCAAGTAAGATTGTTGCGCACGTACACACAACATCCACCTTTGTCTTTGAAATGGGGATAGAGATAGTAGGATGATACAAAGAAGGGATTTATGTCTGTTGCCTATGGCAACTGAGTTGCAGTGACAAAAAGTAGGTCAGGTTTGGTAGAAGAGAGATGGTGTTCCACAAAGAAGAAGTTAGAGGAAAGGCCATGAATGTTGCAGAAATGGATAGATATTAGCTAGTGGGCCACGGCCCTTAGAGGAGTCAATACCAGGGGTAAGTTCACTGGGAGCTTTTTTGATCCCTGCCCCTGGGGACTCCAAGGCAGGTTGTTTAACGTATATCATTTTTTAAAAGAATTTTGCGAAGATAGTGTAGTACGTAAAGTGTTTGTGGTATAATGTATTGATAGGTATTTTGGAGGGCATACTGGAGTTGCCCTCAATATTGGTGAGGCATGGAAAGGATCAGCAAGGGAGACCAGGTGGGGAAACAGGAGATGTAGCTGTCCTTATCAGCCATTTGTAGCACTCCTTGAGAGTATCGCCCTGTTTTGCTGGTACCTACAGCCCCCTCCTGGATCTTAATTATTTAACAAAAGCTTGGAGTGACAGGTCCTGGGGTGTTCAGTGGCGTATTGGTTAGCGCACTTGCTTCACAGCCAAGAGGAGGGGGGGGGGGGGGAATGTTTGGTCAAGTCTTCTTACTCCCTGTGCCTCTGTTTCACCTAGCAGTATAGGAACCTGGTATAAGGGGACTGTTGTGAAGTCCCCTCTGGGGTTCGAAGTTGGAAGGGTATCGTTCAAGTCACCACAACCTTCGAATCTAGTGATCTGGTGCTAGTTGGAAGGGTCGTATGGTCCAATAGGCCTTCTGCAGATTTCTATTTTTCTTATGTTTTTATGTTCTTACCGTGGCCAGGTCACCCAAGCCTTTGAATCCAGATGTCACCAGTATAAACAATGTCATGACTAGCCTTCAGTGACAAAGCCTATGGAGTGCACTGAACAAGCTCTATCCCCTTGGTGTTCTGTCTCACTCAGACATTAATGAGGACCCGTGATGTAAATATCTGTGGCCCAGCAGTATTCCAGGGTAAATTTGATTATTCGTATCACCTCTCCTTTATTCTTGTCATGTCATATATTTAATATTTCATATTTTATCTTCCCACACCTCTTCTAATCCTTCCTTAACCCTTTCAGTATATGAGGACGTAATATATATTATATTCTGGCTATGATTAATCAATTTTAGAAAGAAAATAACTTCATTAACCCTTTGACTTCTATATACTCCTCCTAAGCTGAATACAATCACTTACTAATAACCAAAATAAGATCAAATCCTCAGTGTTAAATGTAAAACAAAATCATAAAATATAATAATAATAATATTGATAATAATACAAATATTAATAATAGTAAATCATAATAGTAATAATACAAATAACAATGATAATAATAATAATAATAATAATAATAATAATAATAATAATAATATAAATAATAATATTAATTTTAATAATAATAATCACAATAATAGTAATAATATTTTTTTTTTTAAACTATGCTTTACCTTTAGATGACCGTGAGTTCGTAACTAGCAACATCTACGTTCCTTTTCCATTTTTGACCGATGAAATCAAGATATTATATTGGTAATAGTGTTGCCTGTTTTGCGACGTTAAACGTTAATGTATATATTTAATAGTGATATATTTTGCAGGATATTAGAATAGCCAGCATTACCACCAGTGACACAAGGGCATAAGTCCGCCTCAACAGCAGCACCCAGAACAGCCTCCACCCCGATGACCTCACTATATCTTGATGGCTACCCCCAAACATCAAGAGACACCTCACCTCACTCGAACTCTTCTTGCTCTCAACAACACCAAAGTAAGCATAGCAACCAAAGGAGACACTAAGTCAGCCACCCAGACCACAGCATCAAAAACATTTGAATTACCCTCCGCTTCTTTGGTCAGTTAGGTAGGCCCGATGATACCACCCCAGTGAGGCTTGTTACTCACAGAACTAGGCTTAACGCTAATACCACCCCCGTGAGGCTTGATGCTCACAACACTAGGCTTAACACTAATACCACCCCCGTGAGGCTTGATGCTCACAACACTAGGCTTAACACTAATACCACCCCAGTGAGGCTTGATGCTCACAAAACTAGGCTTGATGCTAGTATCACCCCAGTGAGGCTTTATGCTCACAAAATTAGGCTCGAAAATAGTAAAACACCAGGGAGGCTCCATGCTCACAGAACTATAGTGGCTGGATGCTAGTATAACACCAGGGAGGCTCCATGCTCACAGAACTAGGCTGGACGCTAGTATAACGCCAGGGAGGCTCCATGCTCACAGAACTATAGTGGCTGGACGCTAGTATAACACCAGGGAGGCTCCATGCTCACAGAACTAGGCTGGATGCTAGTATAACACCAGGGAGGCTCCATACTCACAGAACTAGGCTGGACGCTAGTATAACACCAGGGAGGCTCCATGCTCACAGAACTAGGCTGGACGCTAGTATAACACCAGGTAGGCTCCATACTCACAGAACTAGGCTGGACGCTAGTATAACACCAGGGAGGCTCCATACTCACAGAACTAGGCTGGATGCTAGTATAACACCAGGGAGGCTCCATGCTCACAGAACTATAGTGGCTGGACGCTAGTATAACACCAGGGAGGCTCCATGCTCACAGAACAAGGCTGGATGCTAGTATTACACCAGGGAGGCTCCATGCTCACAGAACTATAATGGCTGGACGCTAGTATAACACCAGGGAGGCTCCATGCTCACAGAACTAGGCTGGATGCTAGTATAACACCAGGTAGGCTCCATACTCACAGAACTAGGCTGGACGCTAGTATAACACCAGGGAGGCTCCATACTCACAGAACTAGGCTGGATGCTAGTATAACACCAGGGAGGCTCCATACTCACAGAACTAGGCTGGATGCTAGTATAACACCAGGGAGGCTCCATGCTCACAGAAATAGGCTGGACGCTAGTATAACACCAGGGAGGCTCCATACTCACAGAACTAGGCTGGACGCTAGTATAACACCAGGGAGGCTCCATACTCACAGAACTAGGCTGGACGCTAGTATAACACCAGGGAGGCTCCATGCTCACAGAACTAGGATGGATGCTAGTATAACACCAGGTAGGCTTCATGCTCACAGATCTATAGTGGCTGGATGCTAGTATAACACCAGGGAGGCTCCATACTCACAGAACTAGGCTGGACGCTAGTATAACACCAGGGAGGCTCCATACTCACAGAACTAGGCTGGATGCTAGTATAACACCAGGGAGGCTCCATACTCACAGAACTGGGCTGGATGCTAGTATAACACCAGGGAGGCTCCATACTCACAGAACTAGGCTGGACGCTAGTATAACACCAGGGAGGCTCCATGCTCACAGAACTAGGCTGGACGCTAGTATAACACCAGGTAGGCTCCATGCTCACAGAACTATAGTGGCTGGATGCTAGTATAACACCAGGGAGCTGGCTCCATGCTCACAGAACTAGGCTGGATGCTAGTATAACACCAGGGAGGCTCCATGCTCACAGAACTATAGTGGCTGGATGCTAGTATAACACCAGGGAGGCTCCATGCTCACAGATCTATAGTGGCTGGATGCTAGTATAACACCAGGGAGGCTCCATACTCACGCAACTAGGCTGGATGCTAGAATAACACCAGGGAGGCTCCATGCTCACATAACTATAGTGGCTGGATGCTAGTATAACACCAGGGAGGCTCCATGGTCAAAGAACTAGGCTGGATGCTACTATAACACCAGTGAGGCTCCATGCTCACAGAACTAGGCTGGATGCTAGTATAACACCAGAGAGGCTTCTTGGTCACATAATAGGCTGGATGCTAGTATAACACCAGGGAGGCTCCATGCTCACAGAACTAGGCTGGACACTAGCATAACGCCATTGAGGCTCCATGCTCACAGAACTAGGCTGGATGCTAGTATAACACCAGCTAGGGAGGCTCCATGCTCACAGAACTAGGCTGGACGCTAGTAAAACACCAGGGAGGCTCCATGCTCACAGAACTATAGTGGCTGGATGCTAGTATAACACCAGGGAGGCTCCATACTCACAGAACTATAGTGGCTGGATGCTAGTATAACACCAGGGAGGCTCCATGCTCACAGAACTAGGCTGGACGCTAGTATAACACCAGGGAGGCTCCATACTCACAGAACTAGGCTGGATGCTAGTATAACACCAGGGAGGCTCCATGCTCACAGAACTATAGTGGCTGGACACTAGTATAACACCAGGGAGGCTCCATGCTCACAGAACTAGGCTGGATGCTAGTATAACACCAGGGAGGCTCCATGCTCACAGAACTATAGTGGCTGTACGCTAGTATAACACCAGGGAGGCTCCATACTCACAGAACTAGGCTGGATGCTAGTATAACACCAGGGAGGCTCCATGCTCACAGAACTATAGTGGCTGGACGCTAGTATAACACCAGGGAGGCTCGATCCTCACAGAACTATAGTGGCTGAATGCTAGTATAACACCAGTGAGGCTCCATGCTCACAGAACTAGGCTGGACACTATTATAACACCATTGAGGCTCCATGCTCACAGAACTAGGCTGGATGCTAGTATAACACCAGCTAAGGAGGCTCCATGCTCACAGAACTTGGCTGGACGCTAGTAAAACACCAGGGAGGCTCCATACTCACAGAACTAGGCTGGATGCTAGTAAAACACCAGGGAGGCTCCATGCTCACAGAACTATAGTGGCTGGATGCTAGTATAACACCAGTGAGGCTCCATGCTCACAGAACTAGGCTGGACACTAGCATAACGCCATTGAGGCTCCATGCTCACAGAACTAGGCTGGATGCTAGTATAACACCAGCTAGGGAGGCTCCATGCTCACAGAACTAGACTGGACGCTAGTAAAACACCAGGGAGGCTCCATACTCACAGAACTAGGCTGGATGCTAGTATAACACCAGGGAGGCTCCATGCTCACAGAACTAGGCTGGACGCTAGTATAACACCAGGGAGGCTCCATGCTCACAGAACTAGGCTGGACGCTAGTATAACACCAGGTAGGCTCCATGCTCACAGAACTAGGCTGGACACTATTTAACCACCAGTGAGGCTCAAGGCTTATCCAACAGTTGCTGATATTTAAGGAAGCGGTTCGAGACCTTCCAAGAAGAAGACGTTGCCCAACTCTATAATAATTAAAGGAAGCAGTTCGAGACCTTCCACAGTGCCCAACACTGTTAACATTCCCTATAGTGACACCTTTGTAAAGTCCACCTCTCAAACTATTGAGAAGTGAATCGTCACCATGCTGAAGGGGTTAACAATATATTCTGTAAATAATATCATTATTGGGAAGCCTTCTAAAATGTATTCCTCTTGAGATAAGCAAAAACTCTTTATCATACAGAATAGGAAGGATCTGTGAGAGTCATAAGCTTTAATGAGGTCTTCACTCCTTTGATTATTAGAGGTCCTTCCTAAGCTAAATAAAATTGTTCGACACAAGCCCATCCGACGTTTGAGGGGATCACTGTAGTGTACAGTATATATATTATTGAGGGGTGATTGGTTTGGACATTTTCGAGCAATATAATTTTTGTTCCTCCCCTGAGCTAAATTAACGCCACCCTTGATGCTTTGAATCTTAAAAAGAGCCCTCCTTCAAGCTAAATTTAACAAACAAACAATTTGTAGCAAAATGGTCCGGCCGAAGGCCGATTACCCCCTAACTTGCAGGCTAGCTTTCACTCGCCCAGAGTAAATTGACAGCTGCATGGGACGAAATGTCCTATCCTATAATAGCCAAACTACTGAATTGAAAATTTCGTAAAATCACCAAACAAATAAAGCCATACAGAAGGCTCCTAAAAGCTCCCTCTCGCATTATATATGATTAACGGTATCCAAATACTAAAGTGGTCCTCTATACGGTTACCGCGTTGTTGTTAGTACAGTATGAGGATCGTATGTACGGTTCTGTACTATACTGTATGTGTGATCACTACCACCACTAGTACGGTACTGGAGGGATGGTGGCTGGTGGCGGTGTGTGGGGGTGTACGTAGGTCACTAGCTGTGTGTCTGGGTGTAGGTGTGTGTGTGTGGCTGTAAGTGTAGGTATGGGTATAGGTGTGTGTGTGTGGCTGTAGATGTGGGTATACAGTAGGTATGTGTCTGGGTATAGGTGTGTGTGTGTGGCTGTAGGTGTGGGTATAGGTGTGTGTGTGTGTGGCTGTAAGTGTAGGTATGGGTATAGGTGTGTGTGTGTGGCTGTAGGTGTGGGTATAGGTGTGTCTATGGGTATAGGTGTGTGTGTGTGGTTGTAGGTGTGGGTATAGGTGTGTGTGTGTGGCTGGAGGTGTGTGTATAGGTGTGTGTGTGTGGTTGTAGGTGTGGGTATAGGTGTGTGTGTGTGTGATTGTAGGTGTGGTTTAAGTGTGTGTCTGGGTATAGGTGTGTGTGTGTGGTTGTAGGTGTGTGTCTGGGTATAGGTATGTGTGTGTGGTTGTAGGTGTGGGTATAGGTGTGTGTCTGGGTATAGTTGTGTGTGAGTGGCTGTAGGTGTGGGTATAGGTGTGTGTGTGTGTGGTTGTAGGTGTGGGTATAGGTGTGTGTCTGTGGTTGTAGGTGTGTGTATAGGTGTGTGTGTGTGTGGCTCTAGGTGTGGGTATAGGTGTGTGTCTGGGTATAGGTGTGTGTGTGTGGTTGTAGGTGTGGGTATAGGTGTGTGTCTGGGTATAGGTGTGTGTGTGTGGTTGTAGGTGTGGGTATAGGTGTGTGTGTGTGTGGCTGTAGGTGTGGGTATAGGTGTGTGTCTGGGTATAGGTGTGTGTGTGTGGTTGTAGGTGTGGGTATAGGTGTGTGTCTGGGTATAGGTGTGTGTCTGGGTATAGGTGTGTGTGTGGGTATAGGTGTGTGTGTGGGTATAGGTGTGTGTGTGGGTATAGGTGTGTGTGTGTGGTTGTAGGTGTGTGTGTGTGATTGTAGGTGTGGGTATAGGTGTGTGTGGGTATAGGTGTGTGTGTGGGTATAGGTGTGTGTCTGGGTATAGGTGTGTGTCTGGGTATACAGTAGGTGAGTGTGTGTGGTTGTAGGTGTGTGTGTGTGGTTGTAGGTGTGGGTATAGATAATAAATAATAATAATAATAATAAACGGTTTATTAAAGAATGGCAGCCTCATGAGCTGAAAATATAGGTGTGTGTCTGGGTGTAGGTGTGTGTGTGTGGTTGTAGGTGGGGGTATAGGTGTGTGTGTGGGTGTAGGTGTGGGTGTAGGTGTGTGTGTGTGTGTGGTTGTAGGTGTGGGTATAAGTGTGTGTCTGGGTGTAGGTGTGTGTGTGTGGTTGTAGGTGTGGGTATAGGTGTGTGTGTGGGGGTGTAGGTGTACAAAGGAGTACAAAGGAGTACAAAGGAAATCAAGCAACAACAGATCTAGTGACCCTTCTAGGTTGCTTGTCCTCCAAAACACTGAGGATCAAGTGTCCAAACAGTGGTTTAGAGTGGGTAAGGGAACATTGGAAAGGGAATTACTGCCCTGGAACTAATGTCCGTGGCAGGACTAGGAAGTTAGTAGGGGACAGAGGGGTTAGTAATTGAGGGGGGGATAAAATAAAGTTATTCATTTACAAACGCAGTCAGTCGCGGGTTTGATGCGAGATATTTGTCTACGCAGAGTTTAAATGAATCAACGGTGATGCAGTCTATAACGTTTCAAGGAAGCCCATTCCACAAGTTGACAACTCGATTGAAGAAGAAATTCTTAGATTCGTGTGAGTTAAAAGATTTACCAATAATTTTGCAACCGTTTCCCCGCGTGTAATTAGATTGGTCGATAGTGAAGTACTTACTACAGTTCATATTGTCGATGCCTTTGATGATTTTGAACACTTGAATTAAGTCACCTCTTAATCTGCGCTGGGTTAAAGGAAATAGATTTAATTCTCTAAGACGCTCTTCGTATGGTTTGTTCTTTAGGCTAGGTATCATTTTGGTAACTCTACGTTGAACTCGTTCTAGCTTGTTTATATCTTTTTGGTAATAAGGGCACCAGGATTGAACGCAGTATTCCAGAAGAGGGCGGACTAAGGAATTGTAAAGGGTTAGGATAACTTCTTTGGATTTATGCTCAAATGACCTGCCTATAAAGCCAATTATTTTGTTTGCCTTCTTAACAACTTCTGAACATTGTTGACTCGGTTTTAGGTCACTCGATATTGTTACTCCCAGATCGGTTTCTCTGTTTACATTCTTAAGCTGAGTGCCATTCATCGAATAGTTTGCTTTCTCAGTTAGGTATCCGATATGTAGTACTTTACATTTATCCGCATTGAAACTCATTTGCCAAATTTGGGCCCAACATGACAATTTATCTAGATTGTGTTGCATATCGTCAACTTGTTCTTTTGAGAGTACGCTATTTGCAATTTTTGTATCGTCAGCAAATTTTGAGATTGTACAGGTGAGACCCTCATCTATGTCGTTGATGTAAATTAGAAAGAGAATTGGTCCTAGTACCGATCCCTGGGGTACCCCGCTACTTACATTGGTCCATTTAGATGCCTTACCGTTTATGACTACTTTTTGCTTGCTGTCGCTGAGCCAATTTTCTATCCATTTCAACACACCGTCTTGTATTCCATGCGCTTTTAGTTTTAACAGTAAACGTTTGTGGGGAACTTTGTCAAAGGCCTTTTGAAAATCAAGGTATATAATATCTACAGCTTTACTCTCATCGTAGAGGTTGAGGATATCGTGGAAGAAGTCTAAGAGGTTTGTTAAACAGGAACGTTTTTTACGAAAGCCGTGTTGAGTATCTTTAAGTATGTTATTTTCCTCTAAGTGATTTACGAGTCTGTCTCGTATGACCGTTTCTAGCATTTTACATACAACCGAGGTTAAGCTAATTGGACGATAGTTACTGGGTAGGGATTTGCTGCCTTTTTTGAATATCGGTGTTACGTTGGCTAGCTTCCACTGATCAGGCATAGTTCCAGACTGCAAGGATTTATTGAATAGTAATGTCAGTGGTTTGGAGAGCTCATCCTTAGCTTCCTTTAGAACTCTAGGCGAGATTGTATCAGGTCCAGGCGTTTTATTTACCTTGAGTTTATCTAAACAATTCAATACTTCTCTCTCTGTAACGGTGATATTGCTTAAAACATCTGAATTATCAATCTGAATCGGCGATGGTGTATGGATATCACTGAGGTCTTCTGTTGTAAAAACTGATGCAAAAAAGGTATTCAGGGCATTACTCATTTGTACTTCGTCTTTGGTGTATTCTCCATTTTCATCGACTAACGGTCCAACAGTTGAAGTAACTACTTTTTTCTTTCTGATATAACTATAGAATTCTTTCGGGTTTGTTTTACTTTTATTCGCAATATGTAACTCTAAGGTCTTTTTACTTTGCTTAATTAACTTTTTGGCTTTTCGTCGTAGCTCTACAAATTTCACCCGTTCTTCGTCATTTTGTGAGGATTTTAATCTATCGTTAGCAAATTTTTTAGCAAGCAGGCAGTTTGAAATATCTTTATTCCACCATTTGGGCTTATTATTATGGCCTGGACGCCGTATTTTCGATGGTATGCAGTCTTGCACTGCTTTTAGGTAAGTGGTTTCGAATAACTTGCAAGATGTATTTATGTCGTTATTGTTAATTAAAATGCTCCAGTCAGTTTCTTTAAACATAGCTCTAAGTTTATGGAAGTTTGCTTTCTTGAAATTAGGGACTTTTTCGATGCTACTATTTGGTTCGTTACTAGTAAACTTTAAAGTGAAAGTTATCGTACGATGGTCGCTGTTACTGAATTCATCACCAACATTCAAAGTCTCTATTAATTCTTCTTTTGTTGCAAGTACAATGTCAAGAACGTTATTACCACGGGTTGGCGTTCGAACAAATTGATAAAGCGAACTCTCTTGCAAGTTCGTATACAAGTCATGTCCGGAGTGTGAAGTAAGAGTATCGCCCCACTTGGTCACAGGTAAATTAAAGTCGCCAAAAATTACGGTATCTTGTGAGTTACTTACATCTGCAATTTGTTCGTAAATTTTTCGGTCAGTTTGCACTGATTGAGCTGGAGGTCTGTATATTAATGCAAGTATTATTTTTGTACCTTTATTATTCTTTATTAGCACAAAAGATGCGTCGACGTTCACAATTTGAGGCTTTGACAAGAGGGTAGGGTTAAGACTTTCTTTGATATAAAGTAAAACGCCACCTCCATTTCGATTTATTCGGCTTTTCTCAAACATTACATAACCGGGAAGTGAATACTCTGCTAAAAAGTCTCTATCTTCTGTATTGAGCCAAGATTCTGTTATGCCAATCACATCATAATTTTCTGTAAACACTAGCTCCTCTAAATCTGAAAATGTATTGCGTATGCTACGAGCGTTTGCATAGAAAACCTTTAAATTTGTTATTTTAGAACTCACGGAACGCTCTTTAATAATATTTTTGGTTCTTGTCGGATCTACATTTATGTTCATGGCTGTCCTCGGTCCTCGCTGTCTTCGGTCCTTATCGCTGGTGGTCCTCGGTTGCCTCTGTTTTTTTCTTGGCATTGGATGATTTATGTCACTGCTGCTTCTTCTCGGATGGCGTTGTTTGATCCATGGCTGCGGACTGCTTCGTGTAGGAGACGACCCATGCGTGCTGAACCCACAGGGTTTAGATGAGTGCCATCCTTGCGGAACAGAGTAGGCTGGTTGTAGAAGTTGTCCCAGAGGTTGATGAATTCAACTTCTTCCCTCAGACACAAATATTTTAGTCGGCTATTTGTGCTGAAGGCCTTGTCGTAGAATTTGTCAGGTGCGTCGATCTTGGGGAGAATGCCTGAGATGATGATATTCCTTGACTTGTTTTTGTAGTGCTGGATCATCTTGCGATATTTCTCCATCAACTCTTCGGATCTGGTGCGCATGACGTCATTTGAACCAGCATGGATGACAAAAAGGGTATTTTCATTTGCATCCTTTGTGGTATCTTCGAAGGCTTCCACAATGTCGTCCAGACCAGCTCCTGGGATGCAAAATATTTTTCGTTGATTTGGGACTCTGTCGCAGAACTCTTCGACCTGTCCTCGTAGGATGGAATCCCAACGAGCCTGGTCTCTTCTGGTTCGTCTTCCATCTCTACCAATATCTCAAATCTGTTTGACATTGTGACTGGTAGATGAGACCTTTTCTGCGTTGGCCGTGCACCGTTCCTCACTGGTGTAAATCCGGAAACCTGCGGTGGCGGGACTCTACGTACAGGTCGGGGAGAGGAGTGGTTAGAACGGGGGCGAGGGGTTGGTACTGTTCGTGCTAGCAGGCTTCTTGCACGAGGAGTGGGGGAGAGACTAAGGTGAACAGGGCGGCTGTCCTGGTTTGATGTCGGCTCAGGTTCGTCAGAAGCATCTGCTGCAGTGTCTACTGCAGGTGTTGGATTGTTGGCAGATGACGTTGGGGCAGTGGTGGATGCTGGAGTTGAAACAATTGGAGTTAGTGATACTCCAACGTTGAGTGTTACAAACTCTTGGAGTGATTCCAGCTTCCTGGTGAGGGCGTTGATCTTGTTGTGGGCTTCATCCAATTTTGCTGTCAAATCCTCTCGTTGCTGGCAGAGTCGGCAGACTTGTGGATCGGCAGGAGCAAACATGGAAGCACCAAACCTACCGGCGCAGTTCGTACAGGCACGAGGCATGGTGACGATCACTTTCTTCAGATCACTTCACTCACTTAAAAACACTTAACTCACTTTAAAAACACTAAACTCACTTTAAAAACACTTCACGCCCTTCAGGTCGCTTCACTTACTTAAATAGGCCTAACCGAAAACAAAAATGTTGAAATACACACAAATAGGTTATCAGCGGTGATAGCCTAACCGAAAATTAAAACAAAACAAAATTAAATTCGAATTCGCAGTGATAGCCGAACCGAAAATAATTTTATATTTATTTAAACAGAAATAGGTGTGGGTGTAGGTGTGTGGTTGTAGGTGTGTGGTTGTAGGTGTGGGTATAGGTGTGAGTGTGTGGCTGTAGGTGTGTGTGTAGGTGTGTGTGTGTGTGTGTGGTTGTAGGTGTGGGTTTAAGCGTGTGTCTGGGTATAGGTGTATGTGTGTGGTTGTAGGTGTGTGTGTGTGGTTGTAGGTGTGGGTTTAAGTGTGTGTCTGGGTGTAGGTGTGTGTGTGTGGTTGTAGGTGTGTGTGTCGGGGTATAGGTGTGTGTGTGTGGTTGTAGGTGTGGGTTTAAGTGTGTGTCTGGGTGTAGGTGTGTGTGTCTGGGTATAGGTGTGTGTGTGTGGTTGTAGGTGTGGGTTTAAGTGTGTGTCTGGGTGTAGGTGTGTGTGTGGTTGTAGGTGTCTGTGTGTGGGTATAGGTGTGTGTGTGTGTGGTTGTAGGTGTGGGTTTAAGTGTGTGTATGGGTATAGGTGTGTGTGTGTGGTTCTAGGTGTGTGTGTGGTTCTAGGTGTGTGTGTGTGGTTGAAGGTGTGGGTTTAAGTGTGTGTCTGGGTGTAGGTGTGTGTGTGTGGTTGTAGGTGTGTGTGTGTGGTTGTAGGTGTGGGTTTAACCTCTGAAGTGCGCATGGGGGTAATTGGAAACGTCCCCCTGTGCTGACGTATTTGAGGTGTTTCCGTCACTAAAATATTCATTGTGCCATTAATAGCATTAATATTTATCCATATGCGCCTATTATGGGTTGATTATAAAGGTATTAACCTGAAACAACAATAAAACGAGTGAAAACAGCGTTTGGATGGTCAAAATCGGAGATATAGCCCGCGAGTTGTATAATGTATGGGTGAGGCAATCTGCTTTCCCGCCAATTTCCCCCAAGGCCACTGAGACACAGTCGATCGATACTCTCTCTCTCTCTCTTGCACTCGCTTGCTATCAGTGATGACCACACCCTCCAATCGGATTTCTAATGTTAGCACGAAAATATACCTCAGAATAAGGGAATAACAGGGAAAATAGGTGATAACTGAAGGAGAGGAGGAAAGTGGGGAAGGAGGGGAGGTAGAGGACTGAGATTTTGCATGGCCCAGGGGCCAAAAAAAAATAAAAAATAAAAAAAAAAAAAAAATATAAAAAAATATTTTTTTTTCGATGTCAAAAGTTGATTTTTATTTTCTCTGACTCTTAAGAGTCTTCCCGCAGTGCGCCGGGGAAACTCTTAAGAGTCTCCCCGCAGCTCCCGGGTTAAGTGTGTGTCTGGGTATAGGTGTGTGTGTGTGGTTGTAGGTGTGGGTATAGGTGTGTGTCTGGGTATAGGTGTGTGTGTGTGGTTGTAGGTGTGGGTATAGGTGTGTGTGTGTGTGGTTGTAGGTGTGGGTACAGGTAATAATAATAATAATAATAATAAACGGTTTATTAAAGAATGGCAGCCTCATGAGCTGAAAATACACATTTTACAATTTAGTGGATGAACATGAGATGTACAGATATGAGGATGGTAAGCTCAGTTTACAAACAAAATAAATAAATCCAATAATGATGCATGTGCAGAATACAAATTATCATAAAATAACCATGAGAGTAAGTGATATACAGTACATATACACATTTATTTACTTACTCATATACAGAACATACGTATATACACGTACGTGCGCACATACATATACATACATATATAGGAACATAAGAACATGCAGTAAGTGTGCACATGTCCGTATACACAAACGCTCACGTATGCACACAAACATACATACATACAGAAACTGTTTTGGTATGGTCAGGGTAAAGAGCTGAAGGGTAAAGAGGGTGCAGCAATTCAAGTCCGTATATGGTCCGTATGGTCAGGTACAGCCTACTACAATGGGAGGTTAATCCTCGTAGTGTAGGTGTGTGTGTGTGTGTGTGTGTGTGTGTGTGTGTGTGTGTGTGTGTGTGTGTGACAGAAGGCGAAATATGGAAGAGCTGGGCGTTCTATTGTTAAGGGTGGAAATACATGGATGAAGATACGCGAACACTTAATAATAGATAATGCTTATGCATAGATTTATAATCAGAAGTTGCGCTAGTGAGCAATATGTTCTCGCTCATATGTACGTATATTTACATACATATGTGCATATGACCATATAAATACACGTACAGTACATATATATATTATATACCTTATATTATCAACCGGGCTCGAACCATTGACAGCACATACACACAGACATACATATACATAAATATATGCACATTACATGCATATATGCTCTTCTCTTATCCTACCTGATACTCTCAGCCGGGCTCGAACCACAAACAGTATACACTATAGACACATATATATATACATAAATAACGCATACATACATACACATATACGCACACATACATACACATACTGCACATACATAGATACATATATACACATATACATAAACAAACTCAAGCAAATACATACATAATTATATTCTAATACACACACGCACACACACTTATGCATATATTATTAAAGGTGGGCGCATATATATGGTGTGACAGGCCGTTATTACACATTATTAATAATATTAACAATGGTTGGGATAGGACTATTTTTATATCTGTCAGTTCTTGCTCTTATTGGTTGGAGTGTGTTGAAATGACGAGCTGCACGTGTTGGTCTAGGGGCGTCTGGTGGAAGTAAGTTTCTGTGTCGTGGGTGAACAAGCAGCTTAGATGCAAACTGTTTGAGTGTGTTGTAGTGGTGGGTTGAAAGTGCAGGTATGCTAAGGGTGGTGAGAGCTTCCTCGTACCCTGGATATGTGCCTCCCAGGATGATCCTGCATGCCCTCCTCTGAACTCTCTCCAGTTGACGTTGTTGTGTTAGGGTTAGAGAGGAGGACCAGGCGGGAGAGGCGTAGGTGAGCTTAGGGAGTATGAAGGTGTTATATATACTCTTCAGCTCATTCTCCGGCGCCCCCAGGGATCTCAACCGCCTTAGCATAAACAACTTGTAAGTGGCGGTCCTGACTGTGGTAGTTACATGTTTCTTCCAGTTCAGTTTGTTGTCCACAGTGATTCCGAGGAGTTTGGTGGACTCAACAAGCTGAAGGGGATGAGGACCAATTGTGACAGTGGGTGGAGGAAGGTCGGTAACGGAAGTGTTGATGTGCATGACCACTGTCTTGTCATGATTGATAGTCACATGATTGTCTGTGGTCCAGGTTTGAAGACGGTCGAGGATGTCTTGTAGGGGGTCATAGTTAGGGGAGGTGTTATCGACAGTAATGCCGATTGTCGAGTCGTCCACGTACTTCCAGTGGAATGGGGTGTCCTTTAGGGCATCATTAATCAAGATGAGGAACAATAGAGGCCCCATCTTTGTGCCCTGTGGGACTCCACATGTGATGTCTAGGAAGGTGGAGATGAAGCCTTGGTATCGCACTGCTTGTCGTCTGTCACTAAGGAAGTCGGTCAACCACGCAACCAGGGTAGGATGTAGCCCCAACTTTATGGCCTTGTTGATGATGATGGTGTGGTCAACAAGGTCAAATGCTTTCCTGAAGTCAATAAAGGCAAGGGCGAGGGAAGTCTTTCTCTTCTCAAGATTTGTGTAAATATAATCTAGGAAGCTAATAAGACAGTGAGTGGTGGAGGAGGTTTTTACGTTGCCAAACTGTTGGGGATCTATTAAGTGACGGATTTGTGAGTAAGCCCAGGTGAATACAAAGTCCTCACAGATTAGACTAGGGATGAGCGTAATGGCAATTGGTCTGAGTTCATTAAGAGAATGTGGGGAGGGGGTTTTGGGGATTGGAGTGACGTATGAAGTTTTCCAGTCTGCAGGGCATTTACTTTGCCTTAAGGAGGCATTAATTATCGAGCAAAGGGGGGTGGCAAATTCCACCGAAAATTCTTTGTATATTTTCATGGGTAGGTCTACTGGGGTTGTTGATCTTTTTTATTTGAAACTGGAAAGCTTTTTGGCCACTTCAAATTCTTGAACAGTTACTGGGGGGGAAGGGGATGGGAGGAAGGCAGGGAGGTTGGTGCGGTCTAGTTTGGGGAGGGTTTGGCAGATGGTAGAGAAGTGATTATTTATCAGTTCAGGTGCATCTACACGAGGGACATGGGAAACACAGGGGATCGAAGGAGTCCCACTACTTAAGCCACAAAGATTCTTAATTTTAGAGTACCACTGACTGATATTGGTTTGTTTTAAATGATGAATCTTTGTAGGGTAGTAGGACTTCTTCGCCCAACGGATTTCCCTTATCACAATGTTGTGTAGGTCCTTGTAGCGATTGTTGTCCGTGTAGAAGGCCTTGTTCCAATTCTGCATCAGTCTCTTGATCCGAGGAGTAATCCATGGGACGTCAGAGGGGTGCATTTTGGTCCTCTTGGTGGGGAAGAAGTGGTGGTAGGCTTCGGTGGTGGTAGATACAAAGTTGTCCTATTTGGCATTAACATCTTCTTCAGTGAGAACCTCCGTCCACGGGTAATGAACCAACCACTGCCCGAACCCCCGCATTGCAGAGTCTGGCATTGGTCGGTAGGTCCGGATGACGGGGGTCTGTTGATGGGAGGTGGTAGGGGCAGGTGACCAGAACACAGAGAGATGAGTGCTGCGTCCCACAGGAGGTAAAGGTTCAGGTGGGAGGTACTGCTCATCCATGTCTGTCAAAATAAGGTCAAGAGTGTTGTGGTTGTGGGTGGGGAAGTCAACAATTTGTGAAAGATGCAGCTGTTCTTGAATCTCACAGGTGTCTAGTTCATTGAAATCCCCACAAACCACCAACTTGGATGATGGAAATTGGAGTTTGAGATCATCACATGTATCGATGATGTGGTTGATTAGTGCGGGGCCGGTGGGTGAGCGTGGTGGGTTGTAGATCACACAGTAGATAATGGAGGCAGTGTGACGAGGGTGGGAGGGGGGATTAACTCTCACCCAGAGTGCTTCGATTCCCTCCGGGACCTCAATATCCAGGCGAGATGCACACAGCTGTTTCCGGGCGAAAATAGCTACTCCTCCCCCCCCCTCCTCTCTGTCCGAAGTTGGTGAAAGAGGTCATAGTCTTGTATCACACATATTTCTGGGGTGATTTGCCATGCTTCAGTAACTGCTACAATATCAGCACTAATTTGTTTAACTGTCACAATAAGTTCGTCGAGTTTATTACATAAAGAGGTGACATTGGACAGTAGCAGCGATGGGAGGTTATACCAAATACGGGGAACCTCAAAATGTGCGTATGGTTTCTCTACTGTCACTTTTTTAGGTACTTTTTTGTGTGTTTTTATGATAGGAATTCGCTTGGGGACACTCCTACCTCCTCTCCGGCCACGATTGTGAAAAATGTTCAATTCTTTTAAACGCACTATAGTGTCTGAAGGTGGGTATCCAGCCCCCTTTTTAAGACGAATTAAGGAGGAGGCAGAGTAGCAAGGCGACATGGTTGATTATGCTCTGTTTCCTGTTTCATGTCTAGTTCGTTTGGTAATACACAATAACACTGTAAATTACAATTGCACTTATCATAAATAGATTGTTCACTTGAGGTACAGATACGGTGATGGAGTCGAGGATGAACTGTGGTGAAGGTGAAAGGTGAAAGGTCACAAATCCGACCCGGGCGGCTACGAGAGCGCCTTGGAGCACGTCTTCACCTCACGGTATCAGGCGGCCGAGTGTGTGTGTGTGTGTGTGTGTATTTATCCACACGCCCTATAGCTAGATAAATTGAATGATAGATACATAGCTATAGATATTTCAGTATATGCTGCATAATTATATTGTTTAACCCATGCAGTACCAGGGGCGTATTATTCATCATATTCTGGCAACTATTAGACGATTTTATTCAGCTTAGGAAGGACTTCTAGCAATAATAAGGCTTCGGACTATTTACCCAACTCTTTTAAACTACCACTAGTCGGGTGGATGGGATTCGTTAGCCTTGGTCGGGCAACCTATCTAGGGGAGACACCTTATAAAAATCCGGGTGGATGGGACTCTTCAGCCTTGGGCGGAAACCTGTCTAGGGGAATAAACCTGATACAAATCCGTACCTAAGGGCAAGGCAGGTTAGTGGATGGACTAGCCGAGCACCACTGTATAAAAATAGTACTAACAAGATACACAGAGGGCCTCGGATTCGGGCGAATCCTAAATTGAGTGGTCAATCATGTATGTTCTTTAGTAAATTGGCTCTGGTTGTCCCTCTTACAGGGAATAGGTCCGCTTGGGGGCATTTTGTGTATGGCCACCCTCAAAAAGGGGAGTAAGGCGTCCGGTAATAGATAGATAGATAGATAGATAGATAGATAGATAGATAGATAGATAGATAGATCCTTCCGAAGCTGCGCAATATCGTCTTATTATAGCTAGAATAAAATATTAGCCACATCGCGGTACTGAAAAGGTTAACACTGCTGTATGTATTATCTTCCTACAGACGAGGGATCAAGCTGGTATGCTGTCCAAGGAACTCCACAGAGGGTGCTGGTGCTGGTGCTGGTACTGGTGCTGGTGCTGGTGCTGGTGAGATACAATACATGCTTTAGTTCACCTTATATAGATGTGGCTGATTTTTGTCCCCTGTTCGGGCTCTGTCTCGAGTTGGCCACCCTCAACTTAAAAAAAAAAAAGAAAAAAAGAAGGGTATGTGCCTGAGTATATATATATATATATATATATATATATATATATATATATATATATATATATATATATACAGTATATATACAGTATATATGTTTTATTTTTATCGTTCCGTTGCGAGTCGATTTTATTCAGCCTAGTCCAGTTAACCCTATTTGAACCGTGGGAGGTCTGTTTGGATTCTAAGGAGATATATTAGGTTATTCTGGACCCCCTTCTCCCTCATGATTAGCCCTATTTGTTATGAGATTGTAAGACGTGTACCTCGTTAGTTGATGATTTTAAGACCTTTTGCTCCATATTTTTATCAATATTAAGACCTTTCTTGTCATGTAGGTGTCGATTTTTTCCTGGCGAGCGATAGCGACCCTGTAACCTAATAGGAACCGGCCTTCGGCTGGGAAATTTTTCTACTGAAAAATTTATAAATTTTTCTTTAAACGTGGTCAAGGGGGCAGGAGGCTAGGAATCCTCCTCCCCTTGTAAAATTCACCTACCAGACGAGAATAGACCATTAATGATCTACTATAATTGTCTATTCTTCCGTTCCCCCCTTTCATCTACATCAATATCCTTCTACGGTCGTTTGGTCTTCTGTATTCTTATAAATTAATCCATTCAGTATCAGGGATGTCCTTTTCATCATATTGGCAACTATTAGACGATTCTATTCTGCTTTGGAAGGACCTCTAGCCCATAATAAGGCTTCAAACTATCTCAACCAACCCTTTAAATTTGCCACAGATCCTCCCCAAGCTAGACAAAAAGTATTACATACGTTGCCTGGTACACAAAGGGATAACCCAGGAACTGCTATAAGCCTTGCGGAAGGCATGGTATTTAAATAGGTGTAAACAAAATCTTCAAATACCGTGCCAGTGCCGGGAAAGGTATCAACATTGGATGGCACATAGCAAGCAGTGGCATCTCTCCATACCACATCCTTATTTAGTTAGTTAAAATGGGACTTCAGAGGCTATCAACCCTTTTGGATTATTAAGCCAGCGCATTGTAAGTCAAGTATAGCGTCAGGAAAGGAGCCCCTTTTTGAGAACTCCAGTCCCTTCCCACATCCCCCACCCTTCCCCACTTTATAGCCCCCCTCCTCAACTTAAACTTTGTTTTGATCAAGTTCCAGCAGCTTTTTTAAAACAACTTTGAAGATTTGACAGAATGAATATAAACACCATTTGAGGAGGAGCACATTATTGACAACGGTTTTGCAGCTAGCTTCTTCAGGTCACTCAAGAAGAAGCTATATCGGTGAACGTTGTCAATCAAGTTCTCCTTCTCATATGGTGTTTATTTCCAGCAGTTTATGGGTTAATCAAATTGCATTATTACAGCAAGTGGTGAATTACCTGATGTCTAAAAAGAGGTAACAGTTTTCAGGTGTGAGATGGAGGGTGTGGTGTACCCGGATGGTCACGTGACGCTGGATGAGTGTTTTCCCGTCCAGTGCGTTAACGGGAGCGCAACGGCTATCATACACCACACCATAGGTAATATTATCACATGTTGTTGAAATGAACTTAAAAACGATTACAGATTGTGCCTCTGTACAGAGCAAGAGCTGTGGGGGTAAAGAACCCATGAAGACGGTTGAGAAACAGCCAACTTCTGGGAAAGCCATTTTAGCAAGAGTGGTTATATGAGCTTTTCAGGAAAGTTTAGAGGAAAAGGAGACACCAAGGATATTGAGAGAAGTAGAGGTGGATTTGTGTGTCGTTGAAGAATAATTGGTAGACATGTGGAAGATTGTGACGAGAACAGATTTATATTAAACCCTTGAGGATCATGATGCATTTTGACAGTTTATTTGGGCTATTATTATATGATGTCATTCAGATAAGGAAGGGTACATGGAAGTCTAAAGATTAATTGAGACAGTCTTTGCCCTTTTTATGCACACAGATCCCTCGTAAGCTGTAAAAATCGTCTACTGATAGCCCGATTACACTGTCAAATTGCATCATGAGCCCCAATGGGTTAATCAATGCATTTATAATTGGTAGTTTTTCAGGCAACCAGTGCGTGTCTCCCTTTGAGAACATTATATTTCCAAGTATAAGATCACGGAGAGGAACAGAACTTATGTGGGCAACTGTACCTATCTACTTATATATATATATATATATATATATATATATATATACCGTATATACTATATATATATATATATATATATATATATATATATAATAATACTATATATATGTATATTATTTATCAATGTATTCCTTCGGGCGCCAGTTGGACTAGAGAATAGTCCATCAGGCGCTTGGTCGGTATTATGGAAGTGTGGTGGGCAGGCTTGTGCTGGTAGGGCTTCGCTGCATGTCTGCCTGCTGAGACCCGAACTTTTCCAGGAGGTTGGGGGCCGGGGGAGTGCTGGAGCAACCTTGGTGATCCCTGGTCTCTGGGTCTTTTCCTGGGTGACCTAGATGTGTGTGAATTTGTGCTTTGTTTTTGTGTGTTCATTGTTTTCTAGAAGTTGTGTTGTGTTGTCCCTGTTCGGACTCTGTCTCGAGTCAGCCACCTCCAGAAGTACCTCCTGAGTACATACATACATACAATATATTCCTTGTTGGACCCTTTTCAGGCAACGATGTGCGTGCCTCCATTTGAGAGCTACGAAGGTTACTGCTTTCACTACAACACCTCCCGGGTAACGTGGTGCCAGGCCCGGCACCGCTGCTGGGACATGCAAGCGGAGTTGGCCATCTCCGCCCCGGAGAGGTCCAACTACAAAGCACTCAAGGCCTTTAATTTATTGAAGCATCAGTCAGGTAAGTTCCTCGTTGACATCGATATTCAGCGACAAATTTTGCTCATAAACTGGAAATTATGGGGACATTGTAGACACCAATCGAGCAGGGCGATACCCGGGGGAGGCCAAATTGTTATTCATAAACTGTCTTGATTGTGTAATGGTTAGCGTGTTTAAGAGCTGTATGTGGTAACCCAGGTTCGAATCCCGATAGGATCAAATGCTTTCATTAATTTCATTGAGAGGTGTTTGGTGCTGGGAGTGAAATTAATGAAAATTAGATTATGGAGAGATTATAGACACCAATCGAGCAGGGTAATTAATACCCAGGGGAGGCCTCATAATCTTGAAAAGGTCGACACTAATAATGGATCTCCCTCAAGCTTTGATGCATGGGTCGGGTTAAGGGGAGGTTTTTATTTTGCTCATTAGAACTTCATACTCCCATGACCCTCCTACGAAATAAGTATGCAAATTTTTCGGTAACAAAATGTAGCTAGAATAAACGATGAAAATGAGACATAATCTTCAAACGGATTTCCCACTAGCTCTGGGACGGGGCGGGTTAAGAATCAACACGTATCTAGAATAAACGGTCAAAATGTGTCAAAATTTCCATATGGGCGACACTAATAATGGATCTCTCTCAGGTTTTGGCGCATGGGTCGGGTTAAGAAACAAGAAGTGGCTGAATGGACCCGAGGCAGAGAAGTACCAGTGGAGGTTCGGACAGCCGGATACCGAGGACGAATGTGGCTTTATGGGTTCTGGTGGACTGCGGGACTATGCGTGTGATAACAAACTTCCCTACATCTGTCAACTTTTCTAGTTACAATATCGTCAACAACAACAATACCAACATCAACAACAAGATCAACACCACCACCAAATACAACTTCACCATGGTGATGGGCTGGTCATCAGAGTGAGAGTTGAGCGTTCTCTGCCATACCCATAGCTTACTCTGACTGTTCCTTTTACTTATATATTTTCAAGATCTCAAGTGGCGGCGTCTCTTCCTTGGATTGACCTCTCTACTGCACATTACTTATTAGCACCACTCTACATTCAAACCATTGAATAGACGAATTGGAAAGAAATTAACCCCTTTGAGAATCATGACGTATTTTGACAGTTTATTCTGGCTATTATTAGACGATTACATTCAGATTAGGAAGGGTATATGGAAGTCGGAGGGTTCATTGAGATAGTCTAATACCGTTTTATTACCCACAGAGCCTTCCTAAGTTGTATTAAATCGTCTATTGATAGCCATAATATACGGTCAAAATGCGTCATAATCCTAAAGGGGTTAGTGGCTATACGTGAGATAGTTCGAAGCCTGTTAGCCCCTTGAAGCTCTCACGCGTTTTAGCAGTTTATTTGGGCTATCATTAGACGATTTTGTGCAGCTTAGGAAGGATCTGTGGGTATTATAAAGGTAAAGACTACCTCAATCAACCCTCTGACTTCCATATACCGTTACTAATCTGAATACAATCGTCTAATAGTAGCCAGAAACAGAACAGAAACGCGTATTGGAGCTTGAAAGGGTTAATTGATGGAGGCTCTTTTTAACCCCTTCTGTACCTCGACGTCTTTTTTTTTATTTGATTCTAGCTATAGTTAACGATTTTGTGCAGCTTGAGAAGGATCTGTGGTAGCAAAAAGAGTTAAGGGAGATAGTTTCAAGCCTGTTAATTGCTGGAGGCCCTATATAAACTGAATACTATCATCTATTTAGACGATTTTGTATAGCTTAAGAAGGATCTATGGTAGCAAAAAGGGTTAAGGGAGGTAGTTCGAAGCCTGTTAATTGCTGGAAGCCCTTTCTAAACTGAATACTAGCATCCATTTAGACGATTTTGTGCAGTTTAAGAAGGATCTGTGGTTGCAAAAAGGGTTAAGTGAGATAGTTCGAAACCTGTTAATTGCTGTAGTCCCTTCTTAAGCTGAATTGAAAAGGATTTATCATGGGTATATAATATATGTTAGTGCAAAGCGAGGAAAATAACACCATTGCCTCCAAAATGGCGGAGGTTGGCCGATCCTACGTAATAAACTGCATATAGGGGCCGACTCTTCATTTAAGGGGGGTGGGCCGGTTTTCTGGACCACTTTCTCCCTCGTGTTTAGCCCCACTTGTGAGTTTCTGGGTATAAGGAAGTTGGAGTTGTAGACATAAATATTTAACAGAATTACCAGCTAAAATACGGTTGTAATTCATTTATAAATACATACAATCCCATTCAACATACTCTTTAGCCATCAGAAACCTACATTATTATTGCATTTATGTTTAATATCGATGTCTACAGCTCCAACTTCCTTATAGATTGGAACTCGCAAGTGGTCAATTAGTACAGGTTGATTATAAGCTAAAGAAAATCGTCTAGTCCCCCAGGGATCGGTATTAGGTCCCCTGTTGTTTCTTATATACATAAATGACCTAGATTTAGGTATAACTAGTAGGATAAGTAAATTCACAGACGATACTAAAATAGGGAGATCAATTGATTCAGATAGCGATATAGAGTGCCTCCAAAGGGATCTAGATACCTTACATGAATGGTCAGTAAATTGGCAGATGAAGTTTAACATTGACAAATGCAAGGTATTAAAGATAGGGAAGATGCAAACAAATGTTAAATATAAACTACTAATTTAGAATTAGAAAATTCAGACTGCGAGAAAGATCTAGGTGTGTTTGTTAGCAATGATTTGAAGCCTAGAAAACAGTGTATAAGCGTTCGTAATAAGGCAAACAGGATTCTCGGGTTCATCTCTAGGAGTGTGAGTAACAGAACTGCTGATGTTATCTTAAAACTTTACTTGTCATTAGTGAGACCCCATATGGATTATGCTGTCCAATTTTGGTGTCCTTATTACAGAATGGACATAGATTCATTGGAGAGAGTACAGCGTAGAATGACAAAAATTATCCATAATATTAGAAATCTTTCGTATGAAGAAAGGTTGAAGAAATTAGGTTTACATTCGTTAGAGAGACGCAGAGTTAGAGGGGATATGATAGAGGTGTTCAAGTGGGTTAGTGGGATTAACAAAGGGGACATGGCAAATGTACTAAAGCTCAGTGATAGCGAAAGAACTCGTACCAATGGTTTCAAATTAGATAAATTTCGTTTCAGAAAAGATATAGGCAAGTATTGGTTTGGTAACAGAGTTGTAGATGGGTGGAATGGACTACCAAGTGCTATAGTGGGATCTAAAACTGTAGGGAGCTTTAAGATAAAATTGGATAAGCATATGGACGAGAAGGGTTGGGTGTGAAGGGGGATCAGCCGGGTTGGGCCAATCAGCGCTCTGCAGACCTCCATAATCCTGCGTTAATCTCTAACCGTTTTGGTAAGATGATCCTCAGGGTATTAGAGTGTGAAGCCTATAATTGGGCTTTGTAATGAATTGGGGTTGTGTGGGACAGGGATCTGCCTTGCTTAGGCCAATCGGCTTTCTGCAGACTCCCATTTTCTTATGTTCTTATGTTCTAATGGTAACCAGAATATGATGAAAAATACGTCATGGTGGTGAAGGGGCTAAGACGTGAGAAGAGCGTCGTTCATACCCTGTTGAACGAAGACATAAGGAACTGAGCGCTAATTTATGATAAAGGTAACTTGATAGCACGCAGTTTTTCACATATTAAAGTTTATTTCTAAGTGTTTCGAGCATCAATGAGTTGGGATTCGGTGTGTTGTGGTGAGGGTTACAGATCGTTTAGTTAGAGACAGACAATTTTTTGTTTTCTGTAGACTCCATTTTGGGGCCACAATTATTTACCCATACACTATTAGACGACTTTATTCAGCTTAGCAAGGACGCCTACCAATTACACGGCTATAGAGTACTCAATTCATCCTTTCAGCTACCATATATCCTTCCTAAGCTTAACCCTTTGAAGCTCTGACGCGTTTTAGCAGTTTATTTTGGCTATCATTAGACGATTTTGTGCAGCTTAGAAAGTATATGTGGGTATTAAAAGGGTAAATACTATCTCAATCAACCCTTTGACTTCCATATACCCTTCCTAATCTGAATAAAATCGTCTAATAATTACCATAAAACAAAAACAGTAATGCGTTACGGTATAGGAGCTTGAAAGGGTTAATATAATCTAAATGTAGCTGAAATCAAATCCTAAAATCGTCACTAGTACTGTATGGGTTAACCCCATCTGTACCGACGATGACATTGTAACTCTATGCTGGATACTATTAGACGATTATATACAGTTTAAAAAGGGCCTCCAGCAATTAAAGGGGTTGACAGGCTTCGAACTATCTCACTTAACACTTGTTATTGACACATAATCCTTCTTAACCCTTTCAAGATCCAATGCGCATTTCTTTTCTGTTTTCGGGTAATTATTAGACGATTTTATTCAGATTAAGAAGGGTATATGGAAGTCAAAGGGTTGATCGAGACAGTATTTACCCTTTTAATACCCACAGATCCTTCCTAAGCTGCATAAAGCCGTCTAATGATAGCCAAAAAATAATCTGCTAAAACGCGTCAGAGCTTCAAGTGGTTATTAAGCTGCATACAATCGCCTAAATATGGCTAGAAGCCTAGAATATATTGAAAAAGACGTCACCGGTACAGAAGGGGTTAAAGAGAGGAAAATATCACCAGTGGCACCAAGATGGCGAAGGTTGGCCGATCTTAATTCTGAGGTAATTTGACTTTACGTAATACATTATATATATATTTGTTTTCTGGAACCCCTTCTCCCTCGTGTTTAGCCCATTGACTTTGAGATCTTAACCCATTGAAGCTCTGAATCGGTTTAGCAGTTTATGTTGTCTAGGAAAGAATGGTAGAGATTGGGAGTTGAATCAGTTGCTGTTCGCTGATGACACAGCATTGGTGGCGGATTCTGATGAGAAACTGCAGCGGGTAGTCAAAGAGTTTGGTGTGGTTTGTGGAAGGAGGAAACTGAAGGTGAACGTCAATAAAAGTAAAGTAATGGTGTGTAATAGGGGAGAGCATAGGGTGAATCTAGATGTGAGGCTGGATGGGGAAATATTGGAACAAGTAGAGTGTTTTAAATATCTAGGAGGAACAATAAGCAGGAGTGGAGGTATGGAAGTGGAGGTAAAACAGAGAGTGTGTGAAGGAAGGAAGGTTTTCGGAGCAATGGGAAGTATGTGGAAGACGAGAAATCTCGGAGTGAAAGTAAAAAGTGCACTGTATCAAGGAATTGTTGTGCCAACAGTGATGTATGGGGCTGAGACATGGGCTCTGAAGAAAAGGGAGAAAAGAGGGCTGGATGTGATGGAGATGAGCTGCTTGAGGAGTATGTGTGGAGTTACTCGTAGAGACAGATTGAGGAATGAAGAGATACGTAGCAGAGTGGGGCAGCAGGAACATTTGTCAGCCAGAGTGGACAGAAGGGTGCTGAGCTGGTATGGTCATGTTGAACGAATGGGAGATGAAAGGCTTACAAAGAGAATATGTGAGTCAGGTACAAGGGGAGATAGAAGGGCAGGAAGACCCCCATTGAGATGGAGAGACTGTGTAAGAAAGGCTTTGGATGATAGAGGAATGACTATAGATCAGGCAGGGGAAGTGGTGGTGGACAGGAGTGAATGGAGAATGCTTGTGAATAGTTGAGTGAACACGTGGTCATTTGGAGTAAGCGGTCGGGCGCAAGTTGGACTAGATAATAGTCCATCAGGCGCCTGGCCCGGGGAGACGATTAATATGAAGGGTGTGCCTGGAAGTGTGGTGGGAGGGCTTGTGGCTTTGGCTCCGCTGCATGTCTGCCTGCCGAGATCGGAACCTCTCCGGGTGGTCAGGGGCCGGGGGAGTGCTGGAGCGACCTTGGTAACCCTGGTCTCTGGGTCTTCTCCTGGGTGACCTGGATGTGTGAGAGTTTGTGTTTTTTATCTGTGTTTATTTTTTGTTTTATGTTGTTTTTGTGTTTTCCCTGTTCTTGCTCTGTCTTGAGTCGGCTACCCCCAAAATGGGGATTGGGCCTGAGCATATAGATAGATAGATGTTGTCTATCATTAGACGATTTTATGAAGCTTAGGAAGGATCTGTGGGTATTAGAAGGGTAAATATTATCTCAATCAACCCTTTGACTTCCATATACCGTTACTAATCTGAATTAAATCGTCTAATAGTAGCCAGAAACAGAACAGACATGCGTATTGGAGCTTGCAAGGGTTAAGACATTCGCCCCATTAGTTTGGCGACTAAGACCTTTCCTGCCATGTGGTGTCGATTTATCTGACGAGCAATAGCGAAAATGAAAAATGTTATCGTAATTTTCGAAGCTACTGCAGGAGTCGAACCTTTGGCAGATATTTTATGGTGGAGGTTCATTTTGCTATATTGACATACAAGTATTTATAATACAGACACTGAAACATTCGCGGTCTCCTTACAGTGTAGGCTACATACAGTTCCCTGCACAAATTCCGTTTATCTCTGAGATTGTATTTATGGAAGACAAAATAGTATAATTGAATTTGAGTGTAGTATCTTAACAGTTTCATAAGAAGGTGAATTAACTACTGCATAACAAGGAACTCTCCTAATTCAACAATACTATTTGTTCTGTCATAAATACAATCTCAGAGAGAGACGGAACATGTGCAATATAGAATGTACCAGATTTATAGTTAATATGAGTACATAATATATATATATATATATATATATATATATATATACATAATTATAGACTATTGTTTTGCTTGAGTATACACTATACAGTATAGAACAGTATATATTTGCAAGCATTACCTTGTATTCATTACTTCTAAATGGTAGAACTTGTACTGTAGGCTATATACGTAAATATTAATAAACACAGGTAGTCTATATTTCATCATTTGGGTTTTGTTATACATACCAGGCTTTTTGCTGGGTTTACTGGATAAAAGGTGGATCCTATCTTAACAGCTGGTGTGGCAGAGGAATTCACACACATACATGCAGAGGTGTAAGGACAACACAGGAGTACATACTGTATATAGTTATTATATTCAATATAGATAACAACATATGATGGCTTACTTGGCTAATGGTTCACACATATATAATGGCATAAAATACCATACACAAAATCATGGATATGGAATAGAATATGATATACACCGGAGCTAAGCTGAATTGCAAGTATTAAGACTGGAGGTTTACTGCTCCTTTGAATTAGCAATATAAATTACACACAAAATGTATGTGAATGATTGATATTGACAGGTAGATGGAATGGGCGGAGGAAAAACACAGGGAAGAGCTATGATTCTTTATTCGCTAACGTTTTGGGCTATGTATTACCCATCTTCAGAGAGACGTGCCAGTCTCTCTGAAAATGGGTAATACATAGCCGGAAAGATTAGAGAATAAAGAATCATATCTCTTTCCTGTGTTTTTCCTCCACCCAATCCATCTACAAAATATATATAAATAATTCACCGACTGTCTCTCATATATCAGAGTTTATCACGGATATATTGGTACCCTAAAAAACGCATTTGTGAGTCTTCGCAGATAGATTTAGGCAAGTCACGGAAGCATTTCTCGAATGAATTTAGCATAAAATGAAGGTATAAACACAATGAAATAATCACAAGTCATTTGGTCACGGGCGTGGAAAGATTGTGTCACTGGGGTTGATTTTATGTGTATCACTGTATGGGTGTGTGCGGCTATAAAGTGAAATATTATCATATGTGATCTCACAAAGAGTTCATGTACAAAATATTCTACATTATAACGATATATATGTGTGGTTTGTATCCTCGTCTATAGAGGCCTAACAAGTGATAAGGGAGGTCTGTTATACACTTATACAGCCTTCAGCAAGCTAAGTTCTTCGTTCTGGAACCGTGGTCCAACATCAACGGATCTTCTTCGCGCTCATCCTTGTAGTGGCTTCAACGTCAGGCTTGGTGGTGGGTGGTCCTCTAATAACGTCCACTAACAGGTCTTGACACGGCTGTGAGTTGGCTCCTTACCATCCAGGTGTTGAGAGGTAAGGGAGTGGGATCAGAGAAATTACTAGGGAACATGGATCAGTGTACTGGTAATCTAGCAACTCCTATACTCAAGTCTCAGGCTACATACGGACCAGTGTAGCCTACTGGTGATACCAAGCCTGGAGGGTTAGAGAACTTACTAGGCAGCGCGGACCAGTGTAGCCTACTATCGATACCCAAGTTGGGTATGGCCAGAGAATCTATTAGGCGGCTCGGACCAGTGTACTGTCCACCCAACAATTTATCGGTAGGGTTTGGATCACTACCCAGGGACTGAGTTATAGCAGGCTACACGGACCAGTAGACTGGTAGCAAGCTAAAGCTCAATAACCGGGCTCGAAAGACTACTCGGACCAGTATAATGGCAGTAAGTCATTACCCAGGATCTGCACAATAACTAGAGTCATACGGACAAGTGTACTAACAACTCGTCGTTATTATACAATTCCTCCTTTACTATCTTTAGGCAAGTGGGACAGTTTAGGAAGCTCCAAGTCTATGTATCTTCTTGCACTGACCAGTGTACAGGCAATTGGAATTGGACCAGGAGATTGGATAAGGCTAGATGATGTTTGACTGCACTGACCAGTGTACTGGCAGATCACGTTGCACCTAGGAATCGGCAGCTACTCTGACTTCACCCTGTCTGCCCTCTGCTGGTTTCACCTAGCACTTCATACATTCAGCAACGAAGTCCAAGGCAGGGTTTCTGCGAGTAATAGGGGTATGGGGTTAAGGTGTCAATTTTAAAGGGCTTTGGTCGACTTCCATGATGGCATTGGTTCTGATTTCTCGGGGCTCTAGTTTTGCTTCTCGTTCTTGTGGATCTCCCATTTTCGGTCTTTCTGTCCTTCCTTCTTTCCAACTGGTGTCTTCCCGTTCTTGTTGGTCTTTCCGTTTTCTTTTTTTCTTGCTCTGGTCGCTACTATATCCTGAGTCTCGTGTTTTCTCTCGCATTTTAGGTATTGATCATATTTGCTAAAAATGGCAATTTATTTGGCTTTAACTAATATCAACATAAAAAACTTAAAACGTATGTTTACTACTACTACTACTGCCTTAATAATAATAATAATAATAATTAAAGTTGCAAGCAAATTGTGCGGGGTTCGAGCGGGGTTGCACGCAGGGTATTGTGTTGGATACAGGGCTGTGCCACATATATCAAAATATCATGTATCTTATTGGGCATGGAGAAAGTACAGAAGGAATATAGTGTAGCCATTTTGGCTATGGCCACTTAGACCATTAAGGAGTGTGACCATTTTGGTTAAAGCTATTAATCCTGTACGAGTTGTTGTTGTTGTTGTTGTTCCCTAAGCTGCCTGGCTGAACAGCCCCGAGTCTCTGAGGAAGGCCATGGCCACGATCGGGCTTTCCCACAGAGCTCTCATTGAGTGTAGATTGTGTTGTTGGCGTAAGTGGTTATGTGAAATGCAGTCTTCTATGGTGTGTTTAATGGTATGGTGCTGTGTTACATCCCGGGCAGGCGTCGACAACGGAGTCATCCAGTCTCTTCTGATAGCTCAGGAGAGCTGGATGGTGTCCGCATCTCAGCCTGGCCAGGTGGACTCTGTCCTCGCGAGGATGGGAGGATTCGGAAGGATGGATTTCGGGAGGTCGTGCTTGCAGCTGCGTGTTGTCTGTGAGTGAGTGAATGGATCGGCGAGAGATATGAGTATGGATGTGCTTCTGGAAGTTGGTTCGGGGTGGGCAGGGAGGGAGAGAGGACAGTAATTGTGTGTGATACCGTGTGCTGGGTGTTATTTTGATATTTCTTGGTGTCTGTGGGTGTGTTGCCATGTAGTTTAGTGGGTGGTCTTGGTTCGTGGAGGCTGCTGCCAGGAATTGAGTGCCTCTCATGTCCAGATGGTCTTTGACTTTGAGGATTTTGGTTTCTTGATGTAGGTGATCTGTGGGTGCAGTAGCTGTGCAGCCTGTAATGATCTTCAGGGCTTTGTTTTGAATAGTCTGTAAGGTCTTATGATGTGTTTCAGCTAGGTTAGAAGCCCAGGCTGGGCTTGTGTATTCCATCACTGATCTTATGTATTGTTTATATACTGTGGTGGTAGTTTCTTTGTTGTGTCCAAATTTTGTGTGAGCAAGTGACCTGAGGGCGTTAAGTCTGGGTGTCAGTTTCTTTTTAATGTTTGTGGTGTGCTGTTTGAATGTCATATGAGTATCATATGTTACTCCTAGGATTTTGGGTGTGTGTGTATGTGTTAGGGGTGTGTTGTTTATGGTGAGTTGAGGGATGTATTCGTGTTCTCCTGTCCAGCTTGTGAGCAGGGTTGCGGTGGGTTTGGCTGGGGCTAGATTAAGTCTGTTTGTAGTGCACCCGCCATGTAGTGTGTTGAGATAGGGTTGAAGGAGATATGTTGCTCTTTTTAGGTCATGGTGTGTGCATGTGAGTGTTATGTCATCTGCATAGGAGGCTAAGTTTATTTGGGGCGTATTGGGTGTAGTTATATCGTGCATGTACAGATTGAAGAGTGCGGGCGATAGGACGGATCCTTGTGGGACTCCGTTTGGAAAGTTTCTGATTTTAGATGACTGACCGGCAAAAGATACGTGTGCACATCTGCCTGCTAGGAAGTTGGCCAGCCACCTTTTTGTGTTGTTGTGCATGTTTGTGTTGTAGATTTTGTTTGTTAGGTTGTGGCGGGGGATGGCATCGAAGGCTTTACTAATGTCGAGTGTGGCTAATAGTGATCTGTGTGGTGGTCTAGCTGAGTTGATGCCGTCAAAAGCGCTTTGTGTAAGGTCTGTGAGAAGAGTGTTTGTGGAGTGCAGTGGCCTAAAGCCATGTTGTGTTGGAGCTAGGGGTAGGTCGGGTGTAATTAGTTGTAATACTAGGCGTTCCATGACTTTGGAGGGGGAGCAAAGGAGTGTGATGGGGAGGTGCGAGGAGGGTAGCGTAGGGTCTTTGTTGGGTTTGGGGAATGTGGTGATGAGACCATGCTTCCAAATGTCTGGTATTGTGTTGTGTGAATAACTGTAGTTTGATATGTTAGTGAGTGCTTGTATGCCTTGTGGTCCCAGGTGTCTGAGGTGTATGTTGCTTATGTTGTCTAGGCCACAAGCGGGTGAGTGCTTGAGATTGTTGATGATATGCTTTGTCTGGTGAAGGGTGTATAGTCAGGGTCTGTGGGGAATTGTCTCTTACGTCGGATGACACGTCGGTCGTCTTTGTGAGATTTTAGGTGGCTGACATGTGAGAAGTGATTGATGAGAGTGTTTGCTTGTTTTTTACATGAAGGAGAAGAGTCTGTTGTTGTGATTGCAGCATGTGATTGTGTTGTGTTGCTGTTGGAAAGTGTGATGCCGTTTAGTGTTTTGTAGAGTTTTTTGGGGTTTGTTTTGTTATCAAGTGTTTGTAGGAAGTTATTCCAATTTAGTTTTTGTTGTTCTTGTATTTTGTTGTTAGTTTAGGTGTTGAGTGCTTGGATTTGTTGTGTGGGGTGCTGGGGAGTGTTTCAGTATGTCGCGTTGTCTGATGAGGTTTTGAATTTCTGGTGTGAAGTTGGGGTTGTGTCTTTTTCGGTTACCTCTTGGAATGTGTTTCTTGTCAGCGTTTTGGATAGTTTTATTGAGTATGTGTACAGCATTGTTGATGTTAGTAATGGGTGTACTGTTTAGAGTTGTGAAGTGTTGTTCTGTCTCATTTGTGAATGCTTCCCAGTTAGCCTCTTTTATAATTGGTGTATGTGTGTTTGTGGCTAGCTGGGGTGAGTCTGGTTTTGGTGGTGATAATGATCGGGAGGTGGTCAGAGCCTAAGGTTCTGACCACCCTCCAGGATGTTGTGGGGGCGAGTTCTGGGGAGCAAAAGGTAATGTCTGGAGATGATGGGTTATAGAAGGCTTGGTGAGGAATATGGGTATGTTGATGGATGTCGTTAAGGATGATGAGGTTATCAGTTTGGTTTTGTAGTACCAGCCCTCTGTCTGTGTCGGGGTTGTCGACAAACCAGGCCGACGTCTTGGCGTTGAAGTCACCACCCAGGATGATGTGTGGGGTGTTTGTGATGTGTTGTAAGTGTGGTCTGTATTCATTTGGTACTGTAGGGGATGTATGTGTTTATGATGGTTATGTTGGAGTTGTTGCCAGTGCGTATTTTAATTGATTGTATTTTCTGTTGTGTTATCATTTGGGGGGAGGAGGGATTTGGTTTGTACACTGGTAACTATGTATGATATTTCTTTGTGTACCAGGGTGATGAGTCCACCGCCTCCGCCGACAGGCCGGTCTTGTCTGATGGTGGTGAAATCATGAAATGTGGGTGTTTTTTGTGTTGTGCGGAGTTTTGTTTCTTGTAAGATGGCAATGTGTATGTTGTTGTTGTTGTTGTTGTTGTTGTTGTTCCCTAAGCTGCCTGGCCGAACAGCCCCGAGTCCCTGAGAAAGGCCACGGCCACGATCGGGCTTTCCCACAGAGCTCTCATTGAGTGTAGATTGTGTTGTTGGCGTAAGTGGTTGTGTGAAATGCAGTCTTCTATGATGTGTTTAATGGTATGGGGTGCTGTGTTACATCCCGGGCAGGCGTCGACAACGGAGTCATCCAGTCTCTTCTGATAGCTCAGGAGAGCTGGATGGTGTCCGCATCTCAGCCTGGCCAGGTGGACTCTGTCCTCGCGAGGAAAGGAGGATTCGGAAGGATGGATTTCGGGAGGTCGTGCATGCAGCTGCGTGTTGTCTGTGAGTGAGTGGATGGATCGGTGAGAGATATGAGTATGGATGTGCTTCTGGAAGTTGGTTCGGGGTGGGCAGGGAGGGAGAGAGGACAATAATTGTGTGTGATACCATGTGCTGGGTGTTGTTTTGATATTTCTTGGTGTCTGTGGGTGTGTTGCCATGTAGTTTAGTGGGTGGTCTTGGTTCGTGGAGGCTGCTGCCAAGAATTGAGTGCCTCTCATGTCCAGATGGTCTTTGACTTTGAGGATTTTGGTTTCTTGATGTAGGTGATCTGTGGGTGCAGTAGCTGTGCAGCCTGTAATGATCTTCAGGGCTTTGTTTTGAATAGTCTGTAAGGTCTTATGATGTGTTTCAGCTAGGTTAGAAGCCCAGGCTGGGCTTGCGAATTCCATCACTGATCTTATGTATTGTTTATATACTGTGGTGGTAGTTTCTTTGTTGTGTCCAAATTTTGTGTGAGCAAGTGACCTGAGGGCGTTAAGTCTGGGTGTCAGTTTCATTTTAATGTTTGTGGTGTGCTGTTTGAATGTCATATGAGTATCATATGTTACTCCTAGGATTTTGGGTGTGTGTGTATGTGTTAGGGGTGTGTTGTTTATGGTGAGTTGAGGGATGTATTCGTGTTCTCCTGTCCAACTTGTGAGCAGGGTTGCGGTAGATTTGGCTGGGGCTAGATTAAGTCTGTTTGTAGTGCACCAGCCATGTAGTGTGTTGAGATAGGGTTGAAGGAGATCTGTTGCTCTTTTTGGGTCATGGTGTGTGCATGTGAGTGTTATGTCATCTGCATAGGAGGCTAAGTTTATTTGGGGCGTATTGGGTGTAGTTATATCGTGCATGTACAGATTGAAGAGTGCGGGCGATAGGACGGATCCTTGTGGGACTCCGTTTGGAAAGTTTCTGATTTTAGATGATTGACCGGCAAAAGATACGTGTGCACATCTGCCTGCTAGGAAGTTGGCCAGCCACCGTTTTGTGTTGTTGTGCATGTTTGTGTTGTAGATTTTGTTTGTTAGGTTGTGTATGTTGTGTTGTTTGATGAAGTGTGAGAGTTCGTGTTTCTTTGTGTTGATGCCATCTATGTTCAATTGGAGAATGTTAATGTTATGTGCATGATGTATGTTGGGTGCTGCGCCAGGAGGGGGGGGTGGGGGTGAGGGAGGGGGTGGGGGGTGGGATGGGTGGGGGGGGGGAGGGGATTGGGGAGCAGGAGATGGGGGTTGGAATGGATTAGGATGGGGTATGGTGTGTTGAGTTGAGGATGTGGATGGTATGGGAAGGTTAGGTGGGTTAGGGAGGAGAGGTGGACGGGTTTTAGGGGGGGGGGGGGGAAGTGGATGATATGGGAAGGTTAGGTGGGTTGGGGAGGAGAGGTGGACTGGATTTAGGCAAGGGATTTGACTGGGAGAGGGAGGGGCATGAGGAACAGGTCCAGGTGTTCGTGTAGTGTTTATACTATATACTGCTAAAACGCTTTAGAGCTTCAAGGGGTTAATATTGTTATTGATGTATGTATAAACTCAGGCTCATACCCCATTGCTGGGGGTGGCAGACTAGAGACATATCCCGAGCTGGAACTAAATTTAATGTTACAATTCTTAGGATCTGGGACCACTTTAGCATTCCCTCGCCCCTTTGTCTCGTTGAGTAGGACAAGTTTACAAGGTGATTCCTAGCCTGTCCCTTTGTTTTTGCATTTGTTCTATAATTATCGTAACTCATAGCTGTAAGCTATTGTACGATAGCTAATTGATTTGAAATTATCGTACCTCGTACTGTACGATAGCCATTTTTGTTTATATACTTTTCTTGGTTACTTATTTCATTAATTTTAATGTTACAATTCTTAGGATCTGGGACCACTTTAGCATTCCCTCGCCCCTTTGTCTCGTTGAGTAGGACAAGTTTACAAGGTGATTCCTAGCCTGTCCCTTTGTTTTTGCATTTGTTCTATAATTATCGTAACTCATAGCTGTAAGCTATTGTACGATAGCTAATTGATTTGAAATTATCGTACCTCGTACTGTACGATAGCCATTTTTGTTTATATACTTTTCTTGGTTACTTATTTCATTAATTTTAATGTAATGAGATTCGTAAGTATATTACACCAAATGTGGTAGTGTAATGGTTAAGGTGTCTAAACATCTGTGATAACCCGGGCCGCCTATATGTTGGCGGAGGCATGTGCTCTACCAAATCCAAAATGATATAACTTCTTACTCCTAAAGATAAATGTCTATGATATCCCACTAATTATTTGTTTTTTCAGTGTATGTACCTGTAACCTATTGTATATCTAAAGCAAATTACTAGACGCCCCAATCCCCGAGGGGGTAGCCATAAACTTTTCATTCAGCTTATGATCGAATCGAGTTTGATATTGGACAAGCACTGGCAGAGCCTCAACATTATACCTGGACTATTCTGGTTATATAATTATTATAGTACCTTAGTATCATTCCCTTTAGCTACATATTTTAAGGGAAAAGTAAACTACTCTATTGAATAACTTCGTTCCTAAAGGTGCGACAATTACCGTACACTATGGTGGCTGTATGAGGATATCCAGTAGGATAAAACAATAAATATACATATGCTACTTCTTGTCCTAATCCTTATATTCAAATCCCGCACATTATGCTGCCCAAGGACAACCCTTGGCTTGTTTCTTATCAAAATGAACAGAACGTCAAAATGTGCCTTGTTTAGCCTATATGCATGCTAATTTCCTCATTCAGTGTTCAGTTTTACACAGGGGGATAGTTTTCTATTCATTCCGATATATTTGTCAATTTCTAATAGTTTAGGTCAAGCTTCGAATAGTTGTTGGGTAAATCTTTGCCCCTACACCTTTATATATGGTTATTTAAAATTGGCGCCTTGTATAAGCCAATGGCAGATTAAAGAAGGCCAATATTCTGCTCCCAAAATATCAACGCTTGTAAAAATAATGTATAGTGCCATATAATAATGTATAGTGCCATATAATAATGTATAGTGCCATATAATAATGTATAGTGCCATATAATAATGTATAGTGCCATATAATAATGTATAGTGCCATATAATAATGTATAGTGCCATATAATAATGTATAGTGCCATATAATAATGTATAGTGCCATATAATAATGTAAGAATGCATTAAAAGTTTCTCTAAATAGCTTTTATTAATATATAATTATTTTAAAATGGTAAACATTGACATATTAAATGAATTTCGCCTCAAATAAATGGCATCGATATAATGTTGACTGATGTAAACAATCAACATGGCGTGGACCACGGAATAGTAACAATAGAAGGTAGACGCAGTGAATTCTTGAACTCGTATACATAAAGGCTTCTAAAAAGCACTAAACAGACTTTTATTAATTATTTTTATTTGTGACTTCACGCTCAACCATGGTACCGTCATAATATAAGATATAGTTGTCGGAATAACGTTGATTATTCTATAAGCGAATATTTAGTGAAATATTCGTATACCATCGTGGCTTGTTTGGCTGGGAGCAGGTCTTTCCCGCCCTCAGACCATTCCGACTAGAAGATCCCGCCCGCTTAGCTAGGTCCTTCCCGCCCGAATGTTGTGGGTGGGAAGAGCCAAGCAATCAATCTTTCCTTGGCTGATTCCGCCCTCCAAGATTAAACCGTCCTGCCCATTTGTATGGTTCACACAACCTCAGCTGATCTTGCCTAAATGTGCGATGCAAAAGCCTGTAACCTTGAAATTCGTGATTGCATTATATATTTTGTCTATTATGAGGCAATTTTATTCAGATTAGGAAGGTTATTCGAGACAGTCTTAAGCATTTCAACTATCACAGATCCTTCCTAAGCTGTAAGAGATCGTCTAATGACAGCCGGAATTAATAAAAAGGTGACATAAACCTCAAGGGGTAATGTCACGTTTTCATGATCACTCCATTATTCGCTACTCTATTTGCAAAGTAACTGATTTCTATAAACATGGGAAATATGCTAATCACCATCGGCTGAAAATGGACAATTGGCAAATTAATTGGTTGTGATTTTTCCTATTAACTCCTTCAGACATATTATGTTCCAGTAAGTCTACGGAGGCGGGAGCCCGGTATAATTGTCACTGCACCACACAACTGTCAAAACCACACTGCTGACCGTTAGAATTGTCGGAGAAACCTGGGGTTTCCACCAACCGACAGATCTTCATCTAACTTACCGGACTTACTGAGCTCATATGACACTCAATCGCGTCATAAACTTATTGGAGAGGCATGTAGATAAGTCCATAATTATGACGCGATCGAGTCATAGGAATTTTTGGTCATAAGTTTCATATGACGCTATAGCGTCATATGAGTCGCGAGGAGTCTATGGGCGTGTTTTAGTCTGATCGTCATATACAGGGTGTCCCGCGAGTTTTGTCATATACTTCCAGAGATGAAAGATTAAGTAATTCTAAGTAAAAACTGTTATATACACATAGGCTTTTTGGGGCATTGTTTTGTAGTTATGGACGTCCGCACTTTGGTGTTTTTTGTAATTTCTACCCCTGTTTTTTTTCAATAAGATGAGGATAGGAAAAAAACTATAAAGTGTATTATGAAGCATGATATCAATACTTCAAACTGAATATTACAAGAAACCAACAAAACTTATTTTTAAGCTCATCATCGCAGAAAGAAGAAAGGAGCTACAGAGGATTTTTTTGTGTTTTCTGTCAGTTTAAACCCATTTTCCGAGTAATGAAAATGAATAGCGATAATGTTAAATGCTGTATGATGGTGCATGGTATCAATACATAATGAAAACACCAACAAATCCTCTGTAGCTCCTTTCTTCTTTCCGTGATGATGAGCTTAAAATTAAGTTTTGTTGGTTTCTTGTAATATTCAACTCCATGTCAAGGGAATATGAAGTACGATGTAGGGATGTTTTTGGTGTCAGTTTGAAGTATTGATATCATGCTTCATAATACATTTTATAGTTTTTATTCCTATCCTCATCTTATTGAAGAAAAACAGGGATAGAAATAAAAAAAAATAAAAAAAAATGCCAACTTTAAGGGTCCAAAACTACAAATCAATGCCCCAAAAAACCTATGTGTATATAACAGTTTTTACTTAGAATTACTTAATCTTTCATCTCTGGAACTATTTGACAAAACTCGCGGGACACCCTGTATATATACACAAGGTTAGATACAATCACAAATTTCAAGGCTACAGACTTTTTCATTGCACATTTAGGCAAGCACACTTTAAGGTATACGCGAACCTTACAAATGGGCGGGACGGTCTAATCTTAGAAGGCGGAATCAGCCAAGGAAGGATTGATGTTTGGCTCTTCCCGCCCACAACATTCGGGCGGGAAGGACCTAGCTAAGCGGGCGGGATCTTCTAGTCGGAATGGTCTGAGGGCGGAATAGTCAGTAAGCCTGTTTGGCTCCGCTATAGTGTTCTCTCTGGCCGTCAGAGGGCACCACCGTCCGTTCTTCTCCCCCCCACTCCGAGTCCCAGCCACCATTTCGCTTCGTAGAAATCTATGTTCCCTCTAGCTGGCCATATACTTATACAAATCATCTCTCCACATCCCCTAGGCCTTCATACACCCTCACACGCCATCACTGGGTGAAAGTTGATGAGTGTCAGAAGCAAACTACGTGAATTTAAAGGAAGTTGAGCAAGGGATAAACGAGAATCCGCTTAGGCCTAACTTTTCTCCCGACCCACGAATCGAAAATCAACAACATCTTTGAAATATCTCTTCATATAAACTACACATGTATCAAATACAATGCTAACATGTAGATTGGGTCCTACTACAATAACATTATCGATATCAATCGACGTTACTCTACATATTAGGCAATTAGGTGGACAAAAATATCATCGCATTTCCGCGGTAAAATTTGAAGCGACGTCGGCTATATACTACCTCATAGCCATATATATATTCTTCAAATGCAAAAAATAACAACTTTAGCAAATAGACTAGGGTCCTGTCACACTATATATGTCTATGTTTTTCCATGTCACTTTACATTTTTGGTGGAAAACGCAATATACCGATCCTGTTAGAAGACCATATTTAGACTAGGGAGACGGTACACAGGAGTGAGTGACGTCACAGAGGCCCAAACAAGTGACTGTCGTGGTTCCAATACTACCGCCATGCGCCTACCTCCTTATGTTACTATACCGTGGCGTGGACTATCGAGAAGCACGCAAAGAAACATCGCAACACGTTTAGCACCATATAAGTTTTGATAAGGGTTGTGTATCAATAATAATATCAAACACGGAAGCTGTAAGGTCTATAGACATCATTCATGCATACAAACGTTAATGTGATCTATAAACTAAGGATTTATAGCCTTAAAACTGAAGGCTATCAGAGACTTGTGCGATGTATGTTTGCGTGAAATTATAAGTTATAAGTTATCATTATCATTTCATTCTAGTCCAGTTCCAACAATATCCGAAGAACCCCAGTCCCGCCATATTGCTGAACAGTTTGTGTAGACAGTAGTTGTAATAGCATTTGTGTGTGCTTTAAACTGTCATAGACTTTAGTAGTGTTTACAATTATATAAGGCCGAAATCACCTAGATATTGGAGACTATTGCCTGACTAGTGATATTCGTGTGTATGCTGAAAATATAGTTTTAAATCAGCCCTTAATCAGGGCGGGCACAGTGACCAGATTCCAGAAGACCCCATTCAACCATTGTTATGATAATGATTGTCCCCATAGCCGGCCCTAGCCGCCCTAAGGCCCTAATGGACTGTGTAAATTGTAATGTCTGAATGTCACTGTATCAGATGATTCAGATCTGTGTTTTAGTGTTAATGTGTGTTACTGAGAATTTCTCATTATTTCTGGGAATCTGGTTCTGGTAGGCTAAGAGTAGACTCAGAGGAGTGAGCCCCCACCTCTTAACCCAGGAACGCCGAAGGTCCTCAATTAAGGTAATTATTAATAAGATGATATTTTTTTCTAATTATTAAAAACGTATTCTATGGTGTATTATATAATATATAGAAGCAATAGAACTGTTAAAATGGATAAATCTACAGTGATACTACCCCTATTTTGTTGCTCTTCTGTTGGTACTAATGGGTTAATATTATTAGTAGTAGACTTAGTATGGTTTAATGATGCGCGGATATGTATGTTTGACTTGAAATAGATACATTGAAGTATTACAAACCTTCGCGAACCCATAAACAGGGGGGAACGTGAGCTGGGTTTCGACCGTCGCGCACCCATAAACAGGGAACGTGAGCTGGTTTTAGACCGTCGGCGAGACAGGTTAGTTTTCGGTTAGGTTAGGTTAGGTTAAGTTAGATTAGGCCAATGTTATAAATACTAAAATGCGACAGTCCTCGGTATTAACCCTTAATTAGCGGCGAGCAACATAAGTCGAGTTAAATAAAGCTGGACTATGTGGCGGCGCTCGACATAGGTTGTGTGGCAATTTCAGCACGTAATGTTGCTGAGAGAGAGAGACAAGTGGTGGCAGGAGAGAGTAGCGAGCGTATGACTGCTCCAGACCACCGCGGCGAACCTACTGACACGAATCCCACCTCCTCCCTCCCTCTCTCACTCGCTATATACGGAATTGTATGGGGAAAGTGCCTAATTACATGCTTTTTGCACTCGCGTTGCACGGTTATTGCAAGAAAACTAGCCATCATAAAAGGATCGTTATGGTGTCATTCGAAAGCTCTGTTTATGCCCTTTCAGGGATAGATACTTGTTTTACGTTCTGGGTCTTATTTAGGCATGAAAATGATCACGTAAACAGCCCTATTTTGGCTAAAAACACCCCGCTGGGCGGTACATATAAATAAATCACATAGGCCGCTCGTAAGGTGTTAAACAACACTGTATATCAAATAAAAAATAAAAAACAACAAATTACCTGAAAAACTCATATCTGGTTGGTGATAAATTTGTATCAATTTTTTTTTTTTTTCAGTTTTCGCATCTGCTGAACCATCCAAAAACACGCTAAAAGGCGTGTTTTGAAGGGGGGAGGTGGTGGGGGGTAGTGGGGGAGGGGTAGTATAACTGTAGATTTACCTTAAAATGACCTGGGAAGTGTTTATTAAACCAAATACAAAACTAAGATGCTCAGTGGGAGGGTGGAGCCTTGAGGGGAGAGAACCCTAAAGAAAATGGATTTTTGAGCACAGACTAAACCAAAAATACACTACTGGATTTATGCCAAGCCTAGACCTAGGTTAGCCTAGCCCAACATTCCTGTATTTTGTTTTTGTTTTGTTAAGGCTAGGCTAGGCTAACGTAGCCTAGGCTACTCTTGAGTTTTGGAATACAGTAGGCCTAGGCCTATTTTAATAACGGCCTAATATATAGTACTAATATAATATAATAGGCCTAACGTTTAAAATAATAATATAAACATACGTAGGCTAGGCATAACATTTTGTTATCATTATACAGAAAGTTCATTTGTGTTATCACTAAAAAAAACGGCGTCGTTTGACACCCTGACCTGGCTACAGGTCGTCCGGTACCATACTCACGTAGGCCAACTAGGCTAATGTGCTGCTCTAATTCCATCAATAAGACATGAGGGGCTGATGAGGGTCCTTGAGGGACAATTTATATAGCAGCTGATGAGTTAACGTAGGAGTCATTAGAGCTGTTTGTATGATTCTAACATAGGCCTACGTATTCGCTGCATACAAGGTGAAGGTATTGAGGGATAAACCTTTACAACCAAGGTATACAGCTCACCTCCCTTGTTTACAACGGCACAACATTATAATTGAAGATAAGAACTAAATGACGTCTGTTGCTTGGCAGTGCTTGCCTTGGCTGGGAATTGGAATTCGGCAACAAATTGCCAGATTCTCAAAATCACACTAATAATGGCTTAAAAGGCGATTTTCTGATGCATATTAACTTAGGCAACTCGTTTTTTAATCCAATGTCTCTGGAATAGACCACTAAATAGCTATTGACATTATGTATATTATGAGAGCATATTAGTTTTAATTAATTTCAATGGCGGAATCTAGCAACAATTCTATTTACATGAACATGAACTTCGACCGAACCCCTTGAGCGAACCAACACGATCAACGACGCGTTCAAAATATGCCAACAGATCAAAACTGCTCGAGAACACCCAAACCATAAGTGGAATATCTCTGTGTTGCTGTTTTAAAACTATATTACACGGATTTTTCGTTTCACCAATTGATGAATACGACTTAGGCCTATCTGTATCTATTTAGGTTTAATATACTATATACTGTACCAGCATTATTTTTCCGATTCCCTCAACCTAACTTACTTACCTAACATTCCATAGGTTACTAGAAGTTAGGTGGTTACTCTGGTTAGGCTAAGCTAAGCTTGAAGGAAACCTCCAGGAGATTTTGTCCAGAAATACTTTCTTTGCCTGTTCCATAATGCTTCTTCCACTATGTGGAAGTTTTCCTTAATATTTTCCTAGCCGATAATTGGTCAAAGGCACGTACTGTATTATATATATATATATACATACCTATATATATATATATATACATACATATATATACTGTATACATGCATATATATATATACATACATATATATAGTGTATATAGGTATATACAGGGTGTTCTGAAATTCCATCGACAAAGTAAGAGAGTAGGTAGATAAAAATATTCTAAACAATATTTTCAAAAAAAAAAAAAAAAAATTGCATTGAAAACAAGTTACAAGACTTGCTAGGTTAGTATTACAGGACTTGCTAGATATAAAGAGACATGGATTTAATATGTTACTAACGTTTTATTCACCACCAGTTATTTTTAGTAAGTTGGAAATGATATGGCGAGCATATTTACGTTGGTAAAATAATAAACATTTCCAATTATTGTTATGTAGCGTTTTTGGACTTACGTACACCTCATTTCGTTACTATGATAAGATAGAATACTCAGTTTTTTTAAGTGCTTCATAAACCATTTTCCGAATCAGGTGTTCAGTCCAACCTGAGGAATGGTGGGGAACAGTGTTCGGACGTGTGGACAAGTCTCTGTCCCTGGTCAGACCTACATTTATTATTATAATTAAATGCTCTCTAACTCATTATTGATACAAGATATGGAAAAACGTTATTTAGTACAAGATTTTCATTTTTTTTTTTCAGTGATAATGCTGTATTTTTTTTGTCGGTGGAATTTCCGAATAGGGTGTATAATCAACTAATACTGGTCACCATCATTACGGGGGTCACTGGTTTTATCTTTCTCTCCTTTTTTCTCTTTTCATGGCTTGTATCTATTTGGCCCGATTCAGCCAACTGTTTTAAGACGTTTATCCCCATCCAGGTGTCGATTTCTTCCTGGCGAGCAGTAGCGAGCCAGTATTGGATGGAGAAATCCGGCTTCGCCGGAGAAAATTTTCAATCGAAAAATGTACATATTTAGCTTGCTGTCAAAACAAAAATATAATGCTGGCTCGCTACCGCTCGCCAGGAAAATATTGACACCTGGATGGGGCTAAACGTCTTAAAACAGTACGCTAAATGGGGCCGAATGGATAAAAAGCCAAAGAGAGAGTGAGATCAAAAGAAGACAAAAAAAAAACGAGGTGGGCTCCCTTAATCTATGGAGGGCCCGATGATCTTATTACAGCAGCACTCCTCTCGGGCGATGGAACCATGAGAACTGCCGGTCAATTAGCAGGCGTAAAGCTGGCCATTAAGGGGGCCCACCTCGCTTTGTTTTCCCTTTCTCTCCCTCTCTCTTTGGCTTGTATTCATTCAGCCCCATTCAGCCTACCGTTTTAAGATGTTTACCCCCATTCAGGTGTCAATATTTTCCTGGCGAGCGGTAGCGAGCCAGCATATATGTATTTTTGTTTTGACAGCAAGCTAAATTTGTAAATTTTTCGATAGAAAAAGGTTTCCGGCGAAGCCGGATTTCTCCATACAATGCTGGCTCGCTATTGCTCGCCAGGAAGAAATCGACACCTGGATGAGGATAAATGTCTTAAAACAGTTGGCTGAATGAGGCCGAATGGATACAAGCCAGATAAAGGGAGAAAAGGAGAGAAAAGATCAAATAAGCCGATGACCCCCCTTAACAAGCTGTCAGACTCCCAGGGCGGCGGCCGATTTGCCCAACGTAACTCAATGGTAACAAACGGGTAATTTGATCTACTTGTCGCCGAAGCTGTGCCTAGAAGAATTTAAGGGGAGGCAGACCGTTTGTTTGGTCTATTAATTAATTTATTCATATATTACTTTAAGTTTCCCCCCTAGACCTCCATCAAGCTTAGAAACACCCCCTAGACCCCCCTCAAGATAAATTTGTACATTTTTCGGTAGAAAAATGTCCTGGCCGTAGGCCAATTCCTCTTAAAATTGCAGGCTCGCTATCGCTCGCCAGGAAATAATCGACACATAAATGGCACGAAAGGTCTTAAAATTGACAACGAAATAGGGCGAACGGTGTTAAAATCGCCAAACTAATTGACCGAACGTCTAATAATCTAAACAAATGGGACTAAACATGAGGGAGAAGGAGGCCAAAACTTATACGAACACAGTAAAAAGACAAAACAACTAATCAAAATCGCTGTATAATAGATAAGAAAACCCTACAATTCCTGCTTAATTATGCAATGTGGTGTATTAAGGAGACACACACCGGTTTTCTGGACCCCCTTCTCCCTAATGTTTAGCCCCACTAGTTTTGAGATTATAAGACGTTCGGCCTATTAGTTTGGCGATTTTAACACCTTTCGCCCCATTTCGTTGTCAATTTTAAGACCTTTCGTGCCATTTAGGTGTCGATTATTTCCTGGCGAGCGTAAGCGAGCCTGCAATTTTAAGAGGAACCGGCACTTCGGCGGAACATTTACAAATTTATCTTGCAGGGGGGTCTAGGGGGTGTTTTTCTAAGCTTTGATGGAGGTCTTGGGAGGAAACTAAAACAATATGAATACATGAATTAATAGACCAATCTGTTTCCCCTTCACCTGGTAATAACCGGGGTGGGGTGTGAGGGACGGGAGGTCACACTGATTGAGCTACCATCTGATTGTGGCTGCTTAGTTGTCTTCACCTGCACCGCAAACGTAGTGCATTAGTAATAGTGGTGGTATTAAACTATTAGTACTGTAGTATGTGTGAAAATAGTAGCTGTTATATTAATAATAGTAACAGGGAATATATTCGGCTGATATTGTCGGTGCTCAGATCTGGTGAGTTGTGCCTCTCACCGAAACTTTAACCATAACAGACACGTACACGGAATAAAGCCAAATTCCTGAACACGACCACAATAAAAACCTTCGCCGCTGCAGTAATAAAATCAATATTAATAATAAATTGGGTGATGTTAACTTATCTCGGTTTAATGAACACTCAGTTCCAAAATATTTTTGTCATATAGAATAAACAACAGCCTTCCCAAAAGTTTACGATTAAGGGTGTAAGAGACATTACAGTGACAAAGGGATCAAATGACCCAGTCTATTAATAATGACGAGCCTAAATATTGTGACCCAAGAGCCTTTTGTAACTCAGGGAGGGGTAGAACAAAGGGGCAGTGCATTTCCACACCTATTGAATAGTTATCTATTTCCAACCTCTTTTTCTTCGGATCTCTCTTGGAAAGACCATATTACCACTCTTGCTAAAACAGCTTCCCAGAAGCTGGGTGTGCTCAACCGCCTACGAGGGTTCTGTACCCCTACACAGCTTCTTGCTCTGTACAGGGGCACAGTGTGCCCATGTATTGAATATTGTTGCAGGTAATATACGAAGAAGATATATGATACTATTCTGAGAAGATAAGAAGAAAGAAGAGGTAAAAATAATAATTACAGAAATATAAAAGAATGATAAAAGTCGGTCAACTCATTCACTTGATAATAACAAAACAAATAGGGAGGCAATCTCACTAACCTAACATCAACCAGTCGTGTATACCACTATATCCCAAGCACCAACAGACGCATTAGGTTTATCTTTAGTTTATTCTTAAGTATGTCTGCCAAAACAAAACGCATACGATCTTGTGAGTTGTTACAATATTCATTGTTAATATTTTACTATAGTTTGCCATCGCCCGTTTTCTTTTAATTGCTCCGATCATTGTATTGTATTGCCAATAATAACAACTAGAGTTTACCAGGCTTACCTAATGTATTTATCTCACCCCTGCTCATTATAACCATCATCCTGCACCCTTGAGTCCCTCTACAAACATGAGTGGCCCAAAGATGCACTCATATCACTATGTAAATTGATATACATGTGGATTCTGCTTGGTCATTCTCCGTCCCCAGTCCATAACCTTTGACTTGGCTCTCTCGCGTGAACAATTTTTTTAATCTCGCCGGTAATTTTACAGCAACTCTTCCCCGTCCTGGAAGGACGGGGAAGAGGATTGGAAACAAAAACTGACCATGTGAACCGGGGAAGAGGATTGGAAACAAAAACTGACCATGTGAACCGGCCTTTAGAGTTATCTCAGAGTATACCACCTTATCTATGTAGAGTATGTAGCACCCGTCTTGCAATACAATCCCACCCCTACTCTGTGCAACTCTCCAACCCAAGAGTGAAACGATATTCCCAATGTATTTCCTTTTCAACAGCTGAGCTCTGGAACTCTCCCCCTAAATAATGTTTTCCCTCATCCTATGACTTAAAATGCTTCAAACTCCTTGTGTCCAGACATTTTGACTCGAACATTCCTTGATATTGGCCCTGTCACTCTTTCAACTCGGAGGGGGGGGGGGGGGGGGTTACTCGTCGCAGGTAGTTTTGCCTTTTGTGTCCCTCATAACAAAAATAAAAATAAAAATATCCGTTTACTGCTCTACTCCTTGAGTTGTTTATATGATTTACTAACAATAGTTTAATAATTAATGTGCACACCGGACTTGCATTTGTATTAGTAGTTTATTGGTAGTAGTAGTGGTGATGGAAGTCATTTGTATTAGTAGTTTATTGGTAGTAGTAGTGGTGATGGAAGTCATTTGTATTAGTAGTTTATTGGTAGTAGTAGTGGTGATGGAAGTCATTTTAGTAACAAAATACAAATAAGATAAGGAAGATGTAAATGAAGATTTTATTTAATATACCATTGAATTCTACTAGTGATAATATAAATCATACTGCTTAAGACAAAACTCTCGTAATATAAATCATATTGCTTAAGACAAAACTCTCGTAATATAAATCATACTGCTTAAGACAAAACTCTCGTAATATAAATCATATTGCTTAAGACAAAACTCTCGTAATATAAATCATACTGCTTAAGACAAAACTCTCGTAATATAAATCATATTGCTTAAGACAAAACTCTCGTAATATAAATAATACTGCTTAAGACAAAACTCGTAATTCTACTAGTGATAATATAAATCATACTGCTTAAGACAAAACTCTCGTAATATAAATCATATTGCTTAAGACAAAACTCTCGTAATATAAATAATACTGCTTAAGACAAAACTCGTAATTCTACTAGTGATAATATAAATCATACTGCTTAAGACAAAACTCTCGTAATATAAATCATACTGCTTAAGACAAAACTCTCGTAATATAAATCATACTGCTTAAGACAAAACTCTCGTAATATAAATCATACTGCTTAAGACAAAACTCGTAATTCTACTAGTGATAATATAAATCATACTGCTTAAGACAAAACTCTCGTAATATAAATCATACTGCTTAAGACAAAACTCGTAATTCTACTAGTGATATATAAATCATACTGCTTAAGACAAAACTCTCGTAATATAAATCATACTGCTTAAGACAAAACTCGTAATTCTACTAGTGATAATATAAATCATACTGCTTAAGACAAAACTCTCGTAATATAAGAACATAAGAACATAAGAAAATGGGAGTCTGCAGAAAGCCGATTGGCCCAAGCAAGGCAGATCCCTGTCCCACACAACCCCAGTTCAATTACAAAGCCCAATCATAGGCTCAACACTCTAATACCCTGAGGATCATCTTACCAAAACGGTTAGAGATTAACGCAGGATTATGGGGGTATGCAGAGTGCTGATTGGCCCAACCCGGCTGATCCCCCTTCACACCCAACCCTTCTCGTCCATATGCTTATCCAATTTTATCTTAAAGCTCCCTACCGTTTTAGACCCCACTATAGCACTTGGTAGTCTATTCCACCCATCTACAACTCTGTTACCAAACCAATATTTGCCTATATCTTTTCTGAAACGAAATTTATCTAATTTGAAACCATTGGTACGAGTTCTTTCGCTATCACTGAGCTTTAGTACATTTGTCATGTCCCCTTTGTTAATCCCACTAACCCACTTGAACACCTCTATCATATCCCCTCTAACTCTGCGTCTCTCTAACGAATGTAAACCTAATTTCTTCAACCTTTCTTCATACGAAAGATTTCTAATATTATGGGTCATTTTTGTCATTCTACGCTGTACTCTCTCCAATGAATCTATGTCCATTCTGTAATAAGGACACCAAAATTGGACAGCATAATCCATATGGGGTCTCACTAATGACAAGTAAAGTTTTAAGATAACATCAGCAGTTCTGTTACTCACACTCCTAGAGATGAACCCGAGAATCCTGTTTGCCTTATTACGAACGCTTATACACTGTTTTCTAGGCTTCAAATCATTGCTAACAAACACACCTAGATCTTTCTCACAGTCTGAATTTTCTAATTCTAAATTAGCTAGTTTATATTTAACATTTGTATGCATCTTCCCTATCTTTAATACCTTGCATTTGTCAATGTTAAACTTCATCTGCCAATTTACTGACCATTCATGTAAGGTATCTAGATCCCTTTGGAGGCACTCTATATCGCTATCTGAATCAATTGATCTCCCCATTTTAGTATCGTCTGCGAATTTACTTATCCTACTAGTTATACCTAAATCTAGGTCATTTATGTATATAAGAAACAACAGGGGACCTAATACCGATCCCTGGGGGACACCACTTTTGACTGCTCCCCACTCTGACTTGGTACCATTTATGCTGACTCTCTGTTTCCTACCAATTAGCCATGACCTAATCCATCCCAACAACGATCCTCCTATTCCATGTGCCTCAACCTTTCTCATCAATCTCTCATGAGGGACTCTGTCGAAAGCTTTACTGAAATCTAAATAAATAATATCATATGACTTGTCACTATCTACTGCTTCATATACCTCTGAGAAAAAGCTAAGCAAATTAGTAAGGCAAGAACGTCCCTGAGTGAATCCATGCTGAGAAGAATTTATTAAGTTAAATTTGTCTAAGTGGCTTCTAATTTTCCTAGCAATAATAGACTCTAGCAACTTTCCTATGATTGATGTGAGACTAATGGGACGGTAATTGGATGCTATCGATTTATCACCTTTTTTGAAGATCGGAACTACATTTGCAAGCTTCCAAGCTTCTGGAACTAAACCTGTTTCTAAAGACTTGTTAAATAAAAATGCTAATGGGCTACTTAACTCATCTCTGCATTCTTTTAATACTCTAGCATATACCTCGTCAGGACCAGGCGATTTTTGAGGTTTCAGTCTGTCAATTTCCTTAAGCACATCATTTCTACTTATACTAACTGTACTTAACATATTTTCTATACTATCACTATATACCATATTGACTTCTGGAATCTGTGCCAAATTTTCATTAGTGAAAACGGAAAGAAACTGACTATTTAATGTACTGCACATTTCTAAATCATTTTCTGTTATTTCTCCTATTGAAGTAATACTGCTATAAATCATACTGCTTAAGACAAAACTCTCGTAATATAAATCATACTGCTTAAGACAAAACTCTCGTAATATAAATCATACTGCTTAAGACAAAACTCTCGTAATATAAATCATTCTGATTAAGACAAAACTCGTAATTCTACTAGTGATAATATAAATCATACTGCTTAAGACAAAACTCTCGTAATATAAATCATACTGCTTAAGACAAAACTCTCGTAATATAAATCATACTGCTTAAGACAAAACTCTCGTAATATAAATCATTCTGATTAAGACAAAACTCGTAATTCTACTAGTGATAATATAAATCATACTGCTTAAGACAAAACTCTCGTAATATAAATCATACTGCTTAAGACAAAACTCTCGTAATATAAATCATACTGCTTAAGACAAAACTCTCGTAATATAAATCATTCTGATTAAGACAAAACTCGTAATTCTACTAGTGATAATATAAATCATACTGCTTAAGACAAAACTCTCGTAATCAAGATCTTTTCTACACTGTTTAAAATCATATAATCACCGGAATGACACAAAGCATAGACGGTATCGTATTGAAATTGTTGAATATTTACTATGCAGAGGAATATATTCAAAACAAGATATTTGATTTTTACGATGGTTATTACAAAGCTCATACTCAAGGAATTATATAGTTTCTGAAAATAAATATTTGTATATGAATGGGGCCGAATGGACACAAAGCCAAATAGAGAGGGATAGAAAGAGAAAAAAAAAGAAGCGAGGTGGGGTCCCTTAAGACGTACGTATATTAGTTAAGGAGTTCATCTATTTGAATGAACCAAACTTGTCCGCAGTTTGAAATTCCACCTCTCATCTCGACTGCAGCAATTTGAGAATTAATATTCAGATTGGGTCCGGGCAAATGACAGGGTTGTGGGTGGAATGAACGCCGTGGTCAGTGTGAGAATGACTGAAGGTATTGGAGGGAGGAGAGAGTCAACGTAAGTCGCACAGGTGCTTTTCTCGCCAAGTTTTCATTGGCAACTTGCAACTTCAATTATGTCAACATTTCAGAGCAATTTTCTTCGGACTTAGCATGTAAACTGAATGTAGATATTATCATTGGCGGGTCATATAACACACCTGAGCTTATACCTACAAACTAAGAATTTGCTAAGTTAAATGCTCGGAACCACTAATATGAATCTCCCTTTTATGGCGGTGAAGATGGTAAAATGTGATTGAAGGAATGGTAATGGTGAGTTATGGCTGGATCATTAATTATTATGTTCCTTCCAACAACCAACCATACTCCTAAAATCGATTAATGAAATTTACAAACACATGTGGCAGTCCGTGGACTCGAACCCAGGATGCTCACACCGAAAATCAACACCTTATACATCGCACCACGAAGACAGTTAAAGGTTGGTGGACACTGCCTACGATTTATTATGCAACTTCGAATCCTGCATATCAATCTAAGCATGTACACACATCCCAACTGCAACTCACGTAGGCTATGCATATGTGAATGGAAAGAGCAATTAATGGGGCCTTAACCACTTAGGGAAGTCCTCTCGATAAATTACTCCTGAACCAATATCAATTATTATGTTCCTTCCAACAACCAACCATACTCCTAAAATCGATTAATGAAATTTACAAACACATGTGGCAGTCCGTGGACTCGAACCCAGGATGCTCACACCGAAAATCAACAACTTATACATCGCACCACGAAGACAGTTAAAGGTTGGTGGACACTGCCTACGATTTATTATGCAACTTCGAATCCTGCATATCAATCTAAGCATGTACACACATCCCAACTGCAACTCACGTAGGCTATGCATATGTGAAATAAACCTTGGATTTATGTACGGTACTTGGATATTAGCCGATGACGAACGATGCTCATTACCTTTAAGAAGAACCTTTCGGGAGCCAAATTAGAAGAAACAAATATCTTCATTGACTAGTTCAATCACATATCGTTTCTAGGGATTATTTCATGCATCGTCAGTAACCAATCAAACTGTTTTCGATAAAAGTAATTGGGGTCAAATCACTTTTATCAGGAATATAAAGCCTGTCTGTAAATCGTAAAGTCTCTCATTGTGAGTCCATACTATTAAATTCCGCAGGACGATCATCACCATCAATTATATATACAGTATATATATATATATATATATACACCAGTATAATATATACAGTATATATATATATATATATATATATATATATATATATATATATATATATATATATATATATATATATATCTGTGTATATACTGTATAGCTGTGTATTACCTCGGTACTCATATCTCCATCAGTGTCTTTGCTTGTATACAGTATGTGGCACACAATGATATACGTATAGAAGGTACACGAATGTGTAGTGACTGTGAATGAGACGTGCGCAGAACCAGTAACTCAGGGAGAAATTTATTAACCTCAGATATAAAAACCTCCAACTACTACAATTGCTGGGATATATATCATTCCCAGAGTCTGCCCTGCAAGATTTGTATTTATTCTTTCTCTTATAACGAAGTGAGCCATTTTTTTACATAGGACAACATAAATATAAAACAAAAAAAAACTATCTCAAAATAACCTGTCTTGAACTAGTCTATAAGTAATGAAAACATTATGTTTATATATTTGTGATGGATAAAAGTCTCCTAAAATAAATTTGAAACTTATCTGTGTATGCAAGAAGGCGATCCGAGGAGATGCAGTGTTTCGTGTACAGTGTAAGGCAGGAATGTTTGTACTCTACAGTATTTTAGAAGGAGCAAATGTCATACACTTACAAACCATTATGAATAAATAATGATTGAATATTATGGTTCCACTGGCTAATGTTTACATCCTCTTTAAGGGGGGTGACCTGCTTTTTGTTATTTCTGTCCTTTTCTCTCTTTCTCTGGCTTGTATCCATTCGGCCCCATTCAGCCAACTATTTTAAGAGGTTTATCCCCATCTAGGTGTCGATTTCTTCCTGGCGAGCGATAGCGAGCCAGCATTATATGAAGAAATCCGGCTTCGCCGGAGACATTTTTCTATCGAAAAATGTACAAATTTAGCCTGCTGTCAAAAAAAAAAAATATATGCTGGCTCGCTACCGCTCACCAGTAAAAATTTTACACCTGGATGGGGATAAACGTCTTAAAACAGTAGGCTGAATGGGGCCAAATGGATACAAGCCAGAGAAAGATAGAAAAGGACAGAACAAAAACAGGTCACCCCCCTTAATGTCATCAACAGGTTTTCACGTATTCATGATCAAATCAATGCAGTGAACACTGACCAGTGTTAACAAGTAATTAGATCGGTGTGCTACAATCAGTAGATCATAATATTGTGTCAGTAGACTATATTTTCAGTCAAGTATGTTTGTGCTTGCTCCTACATAATTGACTTCAGTACTACGCTTAATGTAGTATATTTTATATATTTAGATAAGCTTACCATTATATTATTCTGCTGAATAATCAAACATAATTTTAACTGGTTATAATCTATTCAGACGAAGAATACGCAGTGTTTCAAGTACTTTTCTGTAATTACTAATACGTAAAATTATGTGGGAAAGTGGCCTAGTATCTCTCACAGTGTGTCCACCAATGTACAAGTTTCCTGTTTTTGATTGTATACAGAAAATGCCTTTACACGAAGTCTAACTCTCGTGAAAAGGCATAGCGTAAAACACCTACCACATTTTTCCCGAATTCTGGATGAGTTCATATAATTCCGTTATAACGGAACAGCGGCTGGAGTAGGGATGTGGCGACTCCATTACCCGTCATTTATGTGGCGTAGATAGCCCCCTGGAGGTTGGGCCTGGGAGTCCCACTTCCAGAATTAACTCCCACTGAGGGATCAGCAAGCCTCAGAGGTGAGACATTTGCCTGCAAAGGACCCAGTTCTGGCTGATCCTCCCTACTCCTTTAAGGGGAATAGGGTTTGGCTACTGACTGACTGACTGACTGACGGAACAACGGAAACGGAAGCATCTTATCTTCTGTGCATAAGAAAAGAGACAAAATGGCATAGCTGACTGTTGCTATTGTTACTTCAAATTGAATGCGCGATGGACAGCTGTAATCAAGGTACGATTGAGTCAAAGTGACTGGACACACGAAACTTTGAGGATTTTAAGTCGTAGGGTATATAAATAAAAGTATGAGAGTTACAGAGTTAGTTGTTGATTGAAAGAAAGACTGAAAATCAGTTCACTGCTGGGTTAGAGAGTTGGACATAATAGGGGTGGGAATGTGTTGAAAGGAGGGCGTCACCTACTCTTCGTAAAAGAGGATAGAAATTAACTGAGAAAAGCATATCGGAACCTAACTTAAATTCACCAAATTTCCCGTAATATTACCCAATTCAACATAAGCTATCCTAACCTGGAGTAACCTGACCTAACATTATCTAATCAAACTTGACCTTACTTGACTAATGTAACCTAAACTTAACCTCCCTAACGCAATCAATTTGAATGATTAGGCAAGTTTGGGTTAGATTATGCTAGACTACGCTAACATGATCGTCCTGGTAAAACAAATGATTAGGCAAGTTTGGGTTAGATTATGCTAGACTACGCTAACATGATCGTCCTGGTAAAACAAATGATTAGGCAAGTTTGGGTTAGATTATGCTAGACTACGCTAACACGATCGTCCTGGTAAAAAAAATGTAGAATCACAAACTTCGGAATAACCTAGACATAAATAATAATAATAATAATAATAATAATAATAATAATAATAATAAAAATAATTATAATGTACATTATTAAATTTAATCCACTAAATGTCACTCTCATCTCCTCATACCTTTTAAGGAGAGATCTCCACTTGAGGGATTTTTTTCTTGACCCCTTTCTCCCTCATGTTTAGCCCCATTGCTTTTGAGATTTTAAGACGTTCGCCCCATTAATTTGGCGATTTTAAGACCCCTTGCCCCATTGCTGTCAATTTTAAGACCATTCGTGCCATTTAGGTGTCGATTTTTTTCCTGGCGAGCGATAGCGAGCCTGTAATTTAAGGGGAACCGGCCTTCGGCTCGCCAGGAAATAATCGACACCTAAATGGCACGAAAGGTCTTAAAATTGACAACGAAATGAGGCGAAAGGTGTTAAAATCGCCAAACTAATGGGCCGAACCTCTTATATTCTCAAAACTAGTGGGGCTAAACATTAGGGAGAAGGAGGTCCAGAAAAACAGTCTGCCTCCCCTTAAGCCACACATTACGAGCACCGGGCCGGACACGCCGCTTTTATTTAACGCAACTGGTTTATTTGGCTTAAGGGGGCCCATCTCCCTTTTTTTTATCTTTCTCTCCCTCTCTGGTTGGCTTGTATCCATTCGGCCCCATTCAGCCTACTGTTTGAAGGCGTTTACCCCCATCCAGGAGTCAATCATTTCCTGGCAAGCGGTAGCGAGCCAGCATATAGATATTTTTGTTTTGACAGCAAGCTAAATTTGTACATTTTTCGATAGAAAAATGTCTCCGGCTAAGCCGGATTTTTTCATATAATGCTGGTTTGCTTACGCTCGCCGGGAAGAAATCGACACCTGGATGGGGATAAACGTCTTAAAACAGTTGGCTGAATGGGGCCGAATGGATACAAGCCAGAGAAAGAGAGAACAGGAGAGAAAAAAAAAAGCAGGTGACCCCCCTTAATCAAATTGAATTCTGGTTGGCAAGATGGAGAGCGCGAGAGGCCCTGCAGTAGACAGATGGTGGACAACTACCGATAATGTGTTCAGGTGGTCAAAAATTAAGGGCGTAGTACTGGGTTTTTGGTTTATATATTTATATATTTAATTATTTTTTAGTTTCCTCGCTAGACCTCCATCAAGCTTAGAAAAACACCCCTAGATCCCCTTTCAAGATAAATTTGTACATTTTTCGGTAGAAAAATGTCCCAGCCAAAGGCCGATTCCTTCTAAAATTAGAGGCTCGCTATCGCTCGCCAGGAAAAAATTGACACCTAAAGGGCACGAAAGATCTTAATATTGAATACAAAATGAGGCGAAATGTCTCAAAATCGCCAAACTAATAGAACAAACGTCTTAAAACCTCAAAATTAATATGCTAAACATCAGGGAGAAAGGGATCCATAACAAGCGAGTAGTACCCCCTTAAGGCCCTTTTCCTCATGAGTGGCATCATACACCCACTGTTCATCAGACAACATCTGTAACATTGAGATGGCTGCTAGAACTTTGCCCTAGTTTTGCGTCGGTCTTTATGTGTAGAAGCTCCAGAAACCACGTTACAGGACATCAAAAGGAATAATTTCTTTGTGTGTAGAAGCTCCAGAAACCACGTCACAGGACATCAAAAAGGAATAATTTCTTTGTGTGTAGAAGCTCCAGAAACCACGTTACAGGACATCAAAAAGGAATAATTTCTTTGTGTGTAGAAGCTCCAGAAACCACGTCACAGGACATCATAAAGGAATAATTTCTTTGTGTGTAGAAGCTCCAGAAACCACGTTACAGGACATCAAAAAGGAATAATTTCTTTGTGTGTAGAAGCTCCAAAAACCACGTCACTCGACATCAAAAAGGAATGATTTCTTTGTGTGTAGAAACTCCAGAAACCACACAGGACATAAAAAAGGAATAATTTCTTTGTGTGTAGAAGCTCCAGAAACCACGTCACAGGACATCAAAAAGGAATAATTTCTTTGTGTGTAGAAGCTTCAGAAACCACGTCACAGGACATCAAAAAGGAATAATTTCTTTGTGTGTAGAAGCTCCAGAAACCACGTCACTTGACATCAAAAAGGAATAATTTCCTTGTGTGTAGAAGCTTCAGAAACCACGTCACAGGACATCAAAAAGGAATAATTTCTTTGTGTGTAGAAGCTCAAGAAACCACGTCACAGGACATCAAAAAGGAATAATGTCTTTGTGTGTAGAAGCTTCAGAAACCACGTCACAGGACATCAAAAAGGAATAATTTCTTTGACGTAAGACTAGTAAACAAATGGAACAGACTCCCAGAATATGTGGTAGCCAGTACTAGTGATAAGGGGAGTGACCTGCTTTTTGTTATTTCTGTCCTTTTCTCTCTTTCTCTGGCTTGTATCCATTCTGCCCCATTCAGCCAACTATTTTAAGGCGTTTATCCCCATCTAGGTGTCGATTTCTTCCTGGCGAGCGATAGCGAGCAAGCATTATATGAAGAAATCCGGCTTTGCCGGAGAAATTTTTCTATCGAAAAATGTACAAATTTAGCCTGCTGTCAAACAAAAATAAAAAGTATGCTGGCTCACTACCGCTCACCAGTAAACAATTGACTCCTGGATGGGGATAAACGTCTTAAAACAGTAGGCTGAATGGGGCCAAATGGATACAAGCCAGAGGAAGATAGAAAAGGACAGAACAAAAACAGGTCACCCCCCTTAATCCTTTTAAAAATAGATAGGACTACTACATTAAAGAATCCCTGAGAAGAGGCAACCCTATGAGCATATAGCCCCCTAGCCTCTTATCCATCACTAAAGGTAAGCAATCACTAAATGTAAGAAGAATATACCAAACTGCCAATAATCGTCAATACAACTAGAAATACTAAAGGTAAGCAATCACTAAATGTAAGAATATACCAAACTGCCAATAATCGTCAATACAACTAGAAATACTAAAGGTAAGTAATCACTAAATGTAAGAATATACCAAACTGCCAATAATCGTCAATACAACTAGAAATATAAGCAATCTAATCATCATCGGGTGAATCAAGGGTAAGCTATATCCAAGGTTACCGAATTAAGCCCAATATATAGTAAATATATGCCGATAATAGCTAGAATAACGGCACACTCTCTACAATTATTCTTTAAAATGGCTCAAACTACAGAATGTCGCTAACATTCATGTCGGTAGATGTCAAAGTTTGCCTCTTGATCAAAGTAAATACCTCTAGATCTATCGTAAAAGTAGCTAAATTGACAACACTGGCTATATCTCTAACCAATCAAACTTAGAGTGCGGCCATCATAAAGAGCTGCATATATACAGCTTATGGTCACATATACCTTCAATGGGTTACCAACATACAATCCTAGTCATAAATGTTGTATATGAATCTTCGAAGAAATCTTAGACTGAACTAAATGCTCTTATTAAGCCCAACTGTACCGGCGACGTCCTTCTCATTATATTCTGGCAATTAGTAGACGACTGCAATCAGCTTAATAAGCATGTCAACCAATAAAAAGGCTACAGACTATCTCATTTAATCCTTTTAGCAACCATAATATTCTTCCTAAGCTTCATAAAATCGCCCAATTGTAGCTGAAATCAAATTTATAAGACGTCGCCGGTATAGTTCGAGTTAATGAATTACCTGATATTTTGCATTTCGGAAGTTCGTATAATCAATTCGAGAGCTCCAAAGGATCCGACTTTGTGACCGCGAGTGTACACTCGAATACACAAATACTGGCCCAATGCGAACCCTCGAACAGGAAAACAAAATGTCAGAAATTTGTAAGTTTTTGTAATGAAATTAGAAAATACTAAATAGTTAGGGAAAGCTTCGACAATTTTAGGTTACGATTTTTCCTCGAGAGTATATAATTTGTGCTCAAAGTTAAGACATGCAAGGGACTGGAGTTTTCGAAAAGGGGCTCCAGTCCTGACGCTATTCTTGGCTTACAGTGTGCTGGTTTAGTAATCCAGAAGGGTTGATAGCCTCTGAAGTACTATTTTAACTAATTACACATCGCACACGGTCGCCCTACTGAATAGACAATTACTTTATCACGTGTTTAACCATGCTTCCAGAAAGTGTGGCCGAAAGAATACTTCACAGTTTACCAGTACAAAAATTACACATAGGGAAATGGTTGAACAATTCCAATCAGAACAAGTTAATCATTGCTAACAAAGTCGTAAGCATTTGACCACTGACATTTTGAGACTGCATCAACTTTCATAATCTACTTATTCAAAGCCATTGTTTGCAATCAAATCCTCATTTACTCATCCTATAGCTAAATAATAATTGAAATGAGTGATTCAATATAATAGTCAGTAAATGTGCCTTTAATTTTACTAAAACAATTACCAGGCAGGTTAGATCTACTTTGTCTGTTGTGTTTGTACTCCATTGTGCATTAACTTTGTATACTATACAGATTATCAAACTAACTAAGAAATCAATATACTGCATACTGATTATTCTAACCATGGAAGCATTATTTACGGTAATCCAAAATATGTTATCACAGTTAAAACTGACCCAGAATTTTGGAATCGTAGGAAGAGTCCCACCTCATCTTAGATATATAATTGAAATTGATTTTGTCCTGTATATGCTTTCTGGACATTATCATATCCCTAAGACATTCTATGAACACATTGGTGTTTCCAATACAATATACCCCTTTCCTCATAAAAAGATAAAATGTTTTCATCAATTTGATACACCTATGTTGGAAAGCGGGCTCTTCCCAAATGATAAAAATGTCAGCCCAATTGCTTTCATTCATTTTCAGTTATGAGAAGTTAAGGGATCAAGATTATTGTCAAGTTCGATGGCGAGTATATCTATAGGCATAGTTGGGCTAAGATAGTCTACGATAAGTTAGTTTAGCTTAAGTTAGGAATGGCTAGGGATAATTAAGTTAAGTTAGTCTAAGTTAAGTAAGGTTAGGCAAGCAAACAATGTAGAATTAGAGGAGAAACGAGGAGCAGAGAACAACAGGAAAAGGAGGTTAGACATAAGGAAAGATTGTATGTGAGAGAGAGAGAGAGAGAGAGAGAGAGAGAGAGAGAGAGAGAGAGAGAGAGAGAGAGAGAGAGAGAGAGAGAGCGACTAAACGAAGGCCGCCAGGAAAATATGTGCATCCGAGATATACATAAGATGGAAGAGAGAGAGAATGAGCTATTTTTCAACAGCCTACTGGGCTGCAGCCCTCATAAGGCTGGTTAATCTGCAGAACAGATATTACTAATGACAATAGTGAGACTGGTACATCAGGAGGCAAATTAGATACAGGTAACTAAAGTACAGACGCGATAGGTGAAATATAGCATCACGATGGAAATATATGATGCAACGACAATACTTAAAAAGTAAGCTACCTTTAGAAATGGTAATTATATTTCGTGTACGCTCTACAACCATCACTAATTCCTAGAGTATATATTTGTATGAGACTATGCGAAGGAAAATAAGTGTTTTAGAATACAAGTGCTGACCCGAAAACTAGCCACAGGCAGTAGTATTATATATTTAGAAAGTTAATTGTGAGATGCCCACCAACTTTTGCTCTCCTCCTTTCTTTCATATACCAGACTTTACCCCCCCCCCCCGCCCACACTTTCCTCGCCTTCTTCCGCTAGGGAGAAAAAAAAACCTATTCTGTGGATTATTTGTGAATTCAGTTAAAAAGAAAAAATATTGTATTATCATTAGCTAATCGGAATTCGCAGTCTTTTATTGAAATATCACCTTGTATATATTCTAATATTATTATGAAGAAGTATAAAACAAATACACAATATAATAGTATTTTGAGACCTCAGCCCCTGAATATTTCTACCATTTTAGTTCAATAAAGGAAGTCATGATCATCGTGGAAATTATACGTTTTCTTAGTCAGAGATTGTTTCTTCAATAAACTTGTGACTAAGTTAGTATATTTCCAGTATGTTGCTATGTTCTTTTTAAACTGAAACTAATACATCATAAACGGAACTATGTTCAGGAAACTAATTGAAATTAATCGGGCCCGGCTAACGATATAATCTAATGCATATAATTCCATGCGGCTCATGCGAAATTATAAATATATAACAGCATATCTTCAACTCACTGTATACGTCAAGGACATTATATTTACAAGTCCTTCTACGAGAATGGAACCTTCGCCCAAGGACAGAATATGACTAGACTAAATCATAATATTGACTCAACGGTAATAGAACTAAACATACCCTGTCGTATGGCTTTCCAGTGTAGGTTTGAACTATTGGGAAAGGCTTGTAAAATGGTTAACTACATCTACATTATCTATCTAGCACTTTCTTTCATATATATATATATATAATATATATATATATATATAATATATATATATATATATATATATATATACCGTATATATACTGTATATATATATATATATATATATATATATATATATATATATATATATATATATATATATATATATATATATATATATATATATATATAGAGAGAGAGAGAGATACAGTAGATATTATATACATATATGCTGTATATATACAGTATATATATATATATATATATATATATATATATATATATATATATATATATATATATATATATATATATAAAACAAATCAGTCCAAGCAGTTCTTAACTTTTTTCCCGTACGAAGATTGGTTGGCCAAGGTGTGAGGAAGGTAAACACAACGATCACTCAAGTGTAATTAACGTGAATTAACTCACCTGTCCGAGACCAGAGAACCATCTTCCCCAAGTTAGGAAGGGTTCATGCTTTTAGGATACATTTCTTTTAATAGGACGTTCACAGTAGCTTAGCATAGACTACCTTCATTTAACCAAAGCTAGCCAAACCGTTAAATATGGTTAGAATAGGTAAACTTATATAGTGTAAAACAAGGTAGGGTTATGATAGTTAAGTAAAGGTAACATGAAATCGGTGAGATCCCGTTAGACTAGTACATGTTACCGTGATCGTCCTGGTGAACGAAAAGCAACCCAAGTGTCTGAATCCGTCCAATGTTCGGGAATGAGCGCCGGGGCAATGGTGGTGGGTTGCCTGCCTCATAATAATTACTACACTTACCACGGCAGTAAGGTGGTGGGATTACAGTTCTGTCTTGTACTTTATTTAATAATACTAGTTTGTTTTCCTTTTGTTTTACCCTTGGATGCCTCCCAGTTTCTCCCAGTATCGTGTACTGCGATATTGTATGGTTGGCATCATACAGTATATGTAACACCCCGTTCTAAAATAAATCACCAATTACAAACCCCAATGTACTTGAGTAAATTAATGAAAGCATATGGTCCTCCCGGGATTCGAACTCGGGACACCACACCCAGAACATAAGCACCTACACCATTACAACACCTACACAGTTATAATGTTTACTCATACTGTGTGTGTCAAGTATGCTATACCCTAACTTATTCCAAGTAGTTAGGCCATAAATCGTTAACCCTAACCTCTGTAAATTAAAGGTTTCTTGGCTGACCCTTACTAAATGACAGACATATTAGCTCGCTAATTACTCTAGTAGTTTGTGAATTATAGAAGTTAAAGTCCAAGAGATTTGGCATACTTTTTTGGTCTGTCTGCTAAACCTTTTCTGCATTGCTTTCTGAATTTTAACAAAGGAACACTGTGATAAGGGAGGTTGCTTCATTGAGTAATTATCATAATTTATGTGTATCTTCTACATGTGATTATATTGATTTGGTGGACGAGACTCGCTTTCCTTGACAGGCAACCCGTCTATGGAAAGGAACCCTAAGCCAATATAATTTCCTTGCATGTATATTTTGTGTAAGTAGGTTGGCGACATGGAAGGTATTGTGATATGAAAATGCCATGCCTTCATAAATATAAGCTCTCCCTGCGCTTATTTTATGTATCAGACAAATAATCTAGCTTAGGCAATGCTTGTGGATAATATATATTTTTTACAGGATTCATTCCCATGATCCTTCATAAAAAGAAAACAATAATTTTTGATAACTAGAATAAAATGAAAAAGAGGCATTATCGTATACTAAAAGGGATAACAAAAAACTCCGCCCATTAAACACAGATCAATTTATAACTGCAAGGCACACGTTTCTGATTGATAGTTATTATATATTTGTCAACTGTGTATCATTAGAAGACATGGCGAGGCATCCATCATAGCGACTAACGCACAATATTTAAAAGGAAAATAAGCAACAGCATATCTAACGCTCATCAAAAGGTTGTTTGTTTACATGAAGGATAAGCTTTGGAGAAGGAAGACTACCACGGAGGATAACTGGAGGGGAGGTAGTCGAAAAATTATACAATGGTGGTAGCTAGGCTATATTCTTCCGACAAAAGTTGCCCACCGATTTTTCTTTGCTGGGAGGTTCCCTGGCGGGTGTGAGGTAAACAATGTGTGACAGGTTATTATTAGCCTGGCGGCTGGCAGTCCAGGTGATATTATTACATGTACCCCTCATAACTACACTATAGGTAGCGCCAACGAACTTGACAATAATCTGGACCCCTTAACTTCTTATAACTCAAAATTAATTAAAGCAATCGGGCTGACATTTATCTCATTTGGGAAGAGTCCATCAGGAAATAGGTGTGGAAATTTACAGCCAGTTTGCTCAGGGTCTTTTTGAGTTACGAAGAGGTCAGGGATCGAGATAATTGTCAAGTTCGTTGGCGCTACCTATAGCATTACCTAGATCATTATCATAACATGTACCCCTCACAACTACACTAGTATTACCCAGGTCATATCATAACATGTACCCCTCATAACTACACTAGTATTACCCAGGTCATATCACAACAAGTACCCCTCATAATTACACTAGTATTAACATATTCAGTACCAGGGATATTTGCACATAATTTTTGCTAGTATAATGTTCTTGTATGTATTATTATCTACATAGCTTCTGCTGTGCATTGGTGTTTGTTTCACTCTGATAACCTTATGGGAAGTAGTTTTATTTTGCATCGGAATATAATTACTGAAATCCAGGCCGCTCGTACCCGTTTAAAGCTTGGACACCAGAATTTGAACTATGCCCAGAAAGTTAAGGTGTTAAGAAAGCAAACATAATGGTTGAATTCATTGATACATTATTGGAAAACAAATCTAAAACCGTTATTCTCACATTATGCAATTAATTTGTTCGTCCCCATCAGGAATACTGCTTATAATAATTTTAGCTGGCTCAGTTGATAGCGTCTCTGCTTGCCATCCCAGCAGTCTGACGTCCAATCCCCGCTCAGGATGAACAGTTTTTCTGGGATATAGCCCGTGGTTACCATGTCCCCTTGAGCAAGGGAGGTGGGTAATAGTCTCTGGTTGATTAAAGAAGGTCAAGAGCTTGTAAATTCTCGAAGGCGGAGATACAGGCGGTATATAAGTAACCAGACGATTATTATTGTTAATATTATTATTATTATTAACAAAAGGGCGTTGAGTAAGTGGAGGGAAAACAGCGGACAGTACCACAATTATGCTTAGACTATGAAGTAAGTCTTACGTCGAATGTCTTTAAAAAGTTGAGTGTTATTGGTTACAAAAAAAAAAAAAAAAAACGCAGGCTAAGAAGTGAGTATAATTCAAACATTTAACATGATTAAAGCTCCTGACAATATGGATGTCAACAAATACTTTACAATGGCTCATTCAATTTACCCTAGAGATAATGGTTTACTATTATTGGAAAATTTTATCACTCATAAGGCAAAGCATTTATCTTTTAGTGGATTGATAACATCATGGAATGCACTACCAAATAATGCCATTGACTGCTGTACTGTCCAAACTTCAAAAACTGACGACCTAAATATCTTGCTTTCAACCTCCCGATTAACTACTTTTATCATACGGTGTTATACCTTCTATTCACAAAAACTCTGTAAATTAGCTTTAAGGGAGCCCACCTCGCTTTTTTTCTCTTTCTCTCTCTTTGGCTTGTATTCATTCGGCCCCATGCAGCCTACTGTTTTAAGACGTTTATCCCCATCCAGGTGTCAATATTTTCCTGGTGAGCGGTAGCGAACCAGCATACATATATTTTTGTTTTGACAGTAAGCTAAATTTGTACTTTATTCGATAGAAAAAATTCTCCGGCGAAGCCGGATTTCTCCATACAATGTTGGCTCCTATCGCTCGCCAGGAAGATATCGACACCTGGATGGGGATAAACGTCTTAAAACACTTGGTTGAATGGGGCCGAATGGATACAAGCCAGGGAAAGAGAGAAAAGGAGAGAAAGATAAAAAAGCCGGTGACCCCCCTTAAGTATCTTCGAAATTATTTGTTGTTCCCTGTTCCCTCTGCACTTCTGTACTCTTCTATTAGCTTTCAAAACGATACAGTTTTAATAATTTTATTCTGGGTAGCATCAGACAATTTTTTACTAAGGTCGGGAAGGACGATAAACATCAATGTGGCACACTATATCTTCATTATACTTTAGACCTTCCTCCCAAGCTAAAATGAAGTATATTACATCAACGTGCTGAATGGGTTAAGGGGGGTCACTGTTTGTTTTAATATTTCCCTCCTTTTCTCTCTTTCCCTAGCTTGTATCCATTCGGCCCCATTCAGCCAACTGTCTTAAGACGTTTATCCCCATCCAAGTGTCGATTTCTTCCTGGCGAGCGATATCGAGCCAGCATTGTATGGAGAAATCCGGCTTCGCCGGAGAAATTGTTCTATCGAAAAATGTACAAATTTAGCTTGCTGTCAAAACAATATATATATATGGTGGCTCGCTACCACTGGCCAGGAAAGTATTGACACCTGGATGGGGTTAAACGTCTTAAAACAGTAGGCTGTAAGGGGGCCGAATGGATACAAGCCAACGAGAGAGGGAGAAAGAAAAAAAGCGAGGTTGGCTCCCGTAATGCAGACAATTAGTGCTTTTTGCCGAGTCACAACATTAAAATCTAAAGTAAAATTAAGTATATTGTGATAATCAAATGTCATAATTTTACAATGTATCTCTACTAACTACATACATTTTTTGACGGAATCACACCGATACTTTATTAACCTTATGACACCAATTTATTTTATATTCTGACTATCTTCAGACCTTTCATTCAACTTTGGAAGGATAAATTTACTAGTTTTTTGGGATGGTGTCTCCTAAAGTCCGTATCACTATATTATTCATAATGCACAGTACCGAGCTAGTACTCCAAACGTATTCGTCGTTTTTCTAGATACGAAATACAATCCAACAGTAATTGTCTTGCTTTGGGCATTATATATCTAATCAGAATGAGGATTTTTGTTTACAAACGTAGAGGCATTTGATATTGAACGTGCAATACTTAAATCAGTAAACGAAACATCCAACGTAGCACACCAATTTGCACGGTAGAACCAGACCCAAATATACCAGACTGAATATATGACCCTGTGTTTTTGTTAACATTTTGCCTCCCTAACTCTTACAATCACTACCATCGCCATTACCAACACTATTCCTTACCGTTTATCACTCCTAATAATTTTGCTTCCTTAATTCATATAATCACTACCCCAACCATTATTTACTGTTTTGCATGTCCAATATGCAAATGGGAATTCTGGGTTACATATCTATATGTTATGGGTCTCCAATGGTACGATGGACCTACTGATATAAAACTAGAAAAACGAGCAACACAATAAAACAACAGCGAAGCGACTATTACAATAAACAAGATTGTCAGTTGACTGAGTATATAATTATATAACTTACAATTCGTGTTCCATGTATTACCTGGGAGACTAGGCAATAATGAACACGTATGATCACACCCCGCAAGTCAATATTTAAGCTCGTACTTTAAGTCAAAGTTGAGGTTATTGATTGTGGAGATGACTGTGATACAAAGGCATAAAAGCGGACCTCTACTGCACACACCCAAGTCCTCAGTCAAATATGTCAAAAGACCAAGCTGCTGCTGTGTTTTGTGAACTTTCAGTCTTCTACTGTACTTCTCACTTCTCCGCTTGTTCTTCCTCTGTCCAATTACTCTTCTTTCCTATTTTACTCCAGCCATCTGGTCTGGGCTTCGTGTTGTCCCTTTTTACTTCACACTCTGAGCCAAAGCCCAAAACCAAAGTCCCTCGCGTTGTGCTAAGCCATGACTCTAATTCTACAACTATAATTGACTTCCTCAAGTCTTGTACTTCCTCTGTCCACCTTCTTGCCTTGAGAAATTTGAGCTACCAATCGTTATTATTTCTTTTCTGCAGTAATGTCACAGCAGTCAGCAGGTCATTTCACAGGCAACATTAACTCTGATACCTTACCTGCTACATCTTAATGTATTGAGTATGAACAACTAAGGATAAAGGCAAATGCAGGCAATGTAGTAACAAGGTAGGTGATAAAGCGTAAACAAACCCATAACAGTGGACCGCAAATGTGTCCAAAGTGTACCTGCCGACGCGTGCTCAAGGTTCCAATGGGTTATAAATATAGAAGATAGTGTCAGGCCCGGAAGAGTAGTCACCGACTTGCTCAAACACTCGTTTGTCTCGAGGGGGATAACCATCGATGTTCTCGACATTGCTATTACCTTTATCGGGCCTTCAATAATAATGATTTATATGGACAGGCTTGCTACACAGGCACAAACAAGCAACCGACATCATGACCCCCCCCTCCCCCCCCCCCCCCCCTCCCTCGCACACACATTTGTAAACACAATACGCAAGACACATGTTTACCTACATGCATACTAACACACCGACACACACGGCAAAGCCTTCTTGTATGAATACGTCGGTTTATTAAATACCTTGTGAAGGTGAACGTTAGCTGCTGGATACTGCATTCAGCTTACAGCCGCCTAAATAACTAAGGTTCAATACCTGAACATGTCGAGATGGATGAGCAGCCTCCTTGCACTTGATACCTCTATTCACCTTGAAGTAAATGGAACCTAGAATATGTCTGGTATGTAAACTGTGGACTGTGGTAGCCTATGTAATATGTACTACCCCCCTCACCCCTTGTACATTATGGTGTTGTTGTTGTTGTTCCCCAAGCTGCCTGGCCGAACAGCCCCAAGTCCCCGAGCAAGGCCAAGGCCATAACCGAGCGCCCCCACAGAACCCTGCCTGCCGACCACAATAAAGCCTGGGCGACCGAAGCCACTCCATGGCTGGGAGCTGAGGAGGGTGCGGAAACGCCCGGGAAACCAAAGCCCCACCCAGGGCCCTGTGCCCCTCACCAATTATGAAGAGAAAGTTGAGGGGCAAAGGAAAAATGTGACGCTTTGGCTTCCAATCTTGGTAGATTGGGAGGTCAATCCACGGAAGAGACGCCGTCACTTGAGATCTAGAAAATATATTTATAAGTAAAAGGAACACTCAGAGTAAGCTATGGGTATGGCAGAGATCGCTCAGTTTTCACTCTGATAGACCAGCCCATCACCATATTTTCATCATGTTGGTTTATATTACTCACTGGTTTCATCATTTGTTGATAAATGTTTAACTTATGTTGGATGATGACTTTGCCTACCGTACCGATAGTTATATGAAATGCATTGCCGGGTTCGAATCCTGGTGTATCACATATATGCTTTCATTAATTTCATTGGAGGTGTTTGGTGTTGTGGTGAAATTAATAAGAAATAGATAATTAGCTTGTCCAATGGTGTGTGAGGCCTTGACCCCTAAACATCACCATGACATTTTCCCGTCATTGTATACACACAATACACACTGTGCGCTTGCAATATTTGTTGGATACCTTCATGCATCAGATTAACCCTCTCCGACATATGACGCGATTTTGAGCCTATTGGGGATACTTTAAAGCCTTTGTTACCATCAGGGGTATTTGGAACCCTTTAGTTTAGTTACTTCAACCTCTGCAGTTGTCTTTGAGTTAGCTGTGGGCAGAAAGCTAATTTTGGAGAGGTAATTATAAGAGTGGAGAACTCTATTTCTTATTGCTAATCTGGCAACCTCTGCGTCATAAATGCGTGAAGGGGTTAACGTTTGGTGTTGATTTAACCCCTTCAATATCGGTGATGTACTTTTAGTTACATACGAGCAACTATTCGACGATTTTGTTAGGCTTAGGAAGGATGTAAACCTATTAAAATGCTACAGACCATTTCAACTATTCCTTTTAGATACCCATATTCTTGCTAAGCTTCATTAACTCGTGTTAGTGTAGCTGAAATCAAATAAAAAAGACGTCACCGGTAAAGAAGGGGTTAATTAATCTAATTGCAATGTTGCAGCTTTGGATTCTAAAGTTTGCCTCCAAAACCTATTCACGGAACAAATTAAAGAAACTAAATTAATCGAATACTGTATTATGATAAATTTACTTTTAGGCAAGGGTTTAAGTGGACAACAAGCTAAATTCTTACTCTTTTTTTTAATTGATAAGTATCTTTCCGCTTATAAAAGCCATCAAGGGAAAAGGTTTAACTTTAGAGAGGTTTAATATTATCGCCTAACTCTCCGTCATGTATTCGCTTTCTCTTATATTTTGTACTAATCTTCTTGATAATACATTTTACAACAAATCCAAACAATGGTTTTATCTAATTGTATTTCAATTGCGCACTTACACAATTGCGCACTTACACAATTGCGCACTTACACAATTGCGCACTTACACAATTGCGCACTTACACAATTTTATATTTAATTGTTTTTTGTTAACGCAGTATAGGCCTATATGATCATCACGCATTTCAATTGTACCTTATACGTACAGTTTATCATAGACACAAACATTTCTAAAGAATATACGAAGTCAATATTTTATAGGTATTAAATGTCAGACATATTACAGTATATTCAGACGCATAAAACACACACAGTTGTTGTAAATTATAAATTTATATCGTGCACATACATGTGCATAGTATACCAATAGGCACGCTCACATATGTAGACATTGTGTTCATGTTATGTGATAAATGGTTTGCAATAAGGCACAGCTACTTACTGAGCCCACTCAAAAACATACGTCTGCTCAATAATGCCATTCAAGAACAGGTAGAAACATACACAATTTCAATTAATCCTTTTAGCTATCCTATATCCTTCCTAAGCTTTATAAAATCGTCTAAATGTTGCTGAAATCAATACAAAACACGTGGCAGGTATTGTACGGGTTAAATAACATTCATGAACCCTCACAAACTATTTGGAAGTGCGCTTAAGGGGAGACGAGTCGCTTTTCTAGACCACCTTCTCCCTCATCTTTAGACCCATTAGTTTGGCGATTGTATGAACTTTCGCCCCATTTCTGTCAATTTTAAGACCTTTCCTGTCAATTAGGTCTCGATTTGTTTTCCTGGCGAGCGATAGGGAGCCTGTAATCTAAGAGGAATCGGCCTTCGGACAGGACATTTTTCTACCGAAAAATTTACAAATTTATCTTGAAAGGGGGTCTAGGGGGCTTCATTTTAAGCTTGATGGAGGTCTAGCGAGGAAACTAGAAAAATAATAAATAAATACAAAAATTGACAAAAAGTGAAGGATCTCCCCTTAAGGGGAGGTCTCCACTTGAGGGATTTTTTTCTTTACCCCTTTCTACCTCATGTTTAGTCCCATTGCTTTTGAGATTTTAAGACGTTCGCCCTAGTAGTTTGGATATTTTAAGACATTTTGCCCCATTTCTGTCAATTTTAAGACCTTTCGTGCCATTAAGGTGTCGATTTTTTCCTGGCGAGCGATAGCGAGCCTGTAATTTAAGAGCAACCGGCCTCCGGCCGGGACATTTTTCTACCGAAAAATGTACACATTTATCTTGAAAGGGGATCTAGGGGGTGTAATTTTAAGCTTGATGAAAAAGTAGGGAACAAACTAAATACCTCCCCTTAAGCTCTATAATCCCAAACTAAATACCTCCCCTTAAGCTGTATAATCCCAAATTAGCTTTCAAATAATATTCCTTGCAATGTTAGAGAGAGTAGAAATAGTTATGTTATAAAGCATATCCAACCACATCGTATATGAGAATGGAAATATAGCATATAGAAGAACTATAGCATATAGAAATATAGCATATAGAAGAACTATAGCATATAGAAATATAGCATATAGAAGAACTATAGCATATAGAAATATAGCATATAGAAGAACTATAGCATATAGAAATATAGCATATAGAAGAACTATAGCATATAGAAATATAGCATATAGAAGAACTATAGCATATAGAAATATAGCATATAGAAGAACTATAGCATATAGAAATATAGCATATAGAAGAACTATAGCATATAGAAATATAGCATATAGAAGAACTATAGCATATAGAAATATAGCATATAGAAGAACTATAGCATATAGAAATATAGGCTATAGAAGAACTTCCATGCATCAACGTCAGGGTCAAAAGTACCGTGCTGTCATCAGGGTTACCAAATCAAGTCAGCTAGATAGTAAATAAATGCCGAAAATAGTAAATAAATGCCGAAAATAGCTAGAATAAATACCGAAAACAGTAAATATATGCCGAAATAGTAAATAAATGCCGAAAATAGAATAAATGCCAAAAATAGTAAATATATGCCGAAAATAGTAAATAAATGCCGAAAATAGTAAATAAATGCCAAAAATAGTAAATAAATGCCGAAAATAGCTTGAATAAATACCGAAAACAGTAAATATATGCCGAAAATAGTAAATAAATGCCGAAAATAGTAAATAAATGCCAAAAATAGTAAACATATGCCGAAAATAGTAAATAAATGCCGAAAATAGTAAATAAATGCCAAAACTAGTAAATAAATGCCGAAAATAGCTAGAATAAATGCCAAAAATAGTAAATAAATGCCGAAAATAGTAAATAAATGCCGAAAACAGTAAATAAATGCCGAAAATAGTTAGAATAACGGCACAAGCTCTACAATATTTGTCTAAAATTACTCAAATCTACAGAACATCGCTGGAATTCATGTCGCTAGATGTAACATTTGCCTCTAGATCGAAGTAAATACCTCTAGATCAAGCGGGAAAGTAGCTAAATTGGCAACACTAGCTGTCATCGAGTTTCTATAAGGTTACACCGATTTGAATCAGTGTCGAGCATAATTGAAATACTAGAATGCTCTATTATATCCCAAATGCTTCAAATTGTGATGTAAAAAGTTCAAAGATTCAAATGTGTGGAACCTTATTGGTAGCCTACTAAACCGACTGCATCATCTTCACTTTACTGTATTAATTAAGGGGAGACTGGCCACTTGTTTGGTCTATTAATTAAGGGGAGACTGGCCACTTGTTTGGTCTATTAATTAAGGGGAGACTGGCCGATTCTTTGGTCTATTAATTAAGGGGAGACTGGCCGATTCTTTGGGCTATTCATTAAGGGGAGACTGGCCGTTTGTTTGGGCTATTAATTCATTTATTCATATATTTTTTTAATTTCCTCCCTAGACCTCCATCAAGCTTAGAAAAACACCCCCTAGACCCCCCTTCAAGATAAATTTATAATTTTTTTCGGTAGACAAATGTCCCGGCCGAAGGCCGGTTTCTATTAAAATTGCAGGCTCGCTATCGCTCGCCAGAAAAAATCGACACCTAAATGGCACGAAAGGTCTTAAAATTGACAACGAAATGGTGCGAAAGGTGTTAAAATCGCCAAACTAATGGGCCGAACGTCTTATAATATCAAAACTAGTGGGGCTAAACAATAGGGAGAAGGGGTCCAGAAAAACGGTCTGCCTCCCCTTAATTTGGTGTCCCGCTAGGATCAGAATTGATTCCTAACACTAATGAAGTTACTTTTTTTTCCCCAACACCAATTATCAAAGCTTATGTATTTTTACATTAACAAAGTGTTTGTAAATAATTTCATATATAATTATTAGTGAATGATAAAGGCCATATTAAAGTAGGCATCCCATGATTTGTTTCTGTGAATGTACAGTGCAGTCTTTTCAATGGCTTAACCCCAGACACTCTCGAACACCATTATATGATGTCTCAACCGCAAAACATACATACGAGCCATCGTGTGTAACTGTTCAAGCTTTAAGTCATTATATAGTTACCACCAACAGCAATTATCTAGCGTTATTTCAATTGCACAGTAAATGGTATCTATGTGTGAGAAAATTACACTACAACTATTTTGTGTTCAGCTATAGCAAAGTTAGAATATGATAAAGTACTACCGCTAAAACCAGTGTATGAGTATTAACCCCTTGAGGATTATGACGCATTCAGTTAATGTTTTGATATTGGCTAAGAAGGGTATATGGAAGTCAGAGGGTGATAGCTATACAGTATTTAGGATGTGTGTGATGTATAATTGTTTCTGTCTATAACCAGTGAAACGAAGGGTTGACATTAGGAAGATACGACACAAATACTGGTACTTGTGTTGGTTTAATGTTAATTTCCCTTACGACACAAATATTGGTACAGTCAACTCGCATAATCCGCAAAGTCTCAGAATATTGTTTAGGCTTATGAAAAGCTTAAACGTTAATGTATAAAATAAATGTGCAATGTTAAAAATGGAAAAGAGATGAATTAAGAAATGTATCAGCAATAAAGTTTCCTAAAGCAATCTAAAAAAAAAAAAAAAAAAAAAAAAAAAAATTATATATATATATATATATATATATATATATATATATATATATATATACTGTGTGTGTGTATACTGGTATATATATATATATAGTACCGGTATATATATAATTGCATAACTAAAATTTCCGAGACTGAGGATTAAATGAGTTGACTGTACATATATTAATATTATATCGTTTTCCCTTTACCGAAAGTATAGCAGTGTAAACATATATAATCTAGATTAGCGACCGCTAGACAATTGTATTCAGCTTAGTGATGACCTTTCATATCCAAAAATCTATGATGGTTAATTCTGTCGTACTCCTAGAAACTTTCCTCAATTAATAACTTCGCATATATAACCATGGAATAATTCATGCAATGTTAATGTACTGGAAACAGTCAAAATTGAGGCATTCACCTATTGGAAGCATTCACTTGGAAAATATAACAATACTGTTATCCGTAGCCTTTGTTGAGTATGGGAGACGCAAAGCACTTCACAAAAAGCAATAATTGCCGACTTGCGAGTTTCATTCTATAAGGAAGTTGGAGCTGTAGACAACGATATTTAGCAGAATTACCACCTACAATACGGTTATAGTGCATTTATAAATACATAAAACCCAATTCAACATACCATTTATCCATCAGAAACGTACATTATTATCGCATTTCTGTTTAATATCGATGTGTACGGCTCCAACTTCCTCATAGCCTGAATCTCACAAGTGGTCAATTGCTCGTGTTATGTCTCAAATTTAAGCTAGTCCTATGCCTATGACTAACTGTTGATAATTAATAGATGTTTTATCCCCAGTTAGTAATAAAATAAATACACAGACGACCACAAGTTGACAGAAAAGTGCTCCTGTGATTTCTGCTGATTAATATTATTTCATAGAGACAAAATTGAGGTCTTGTAGTAAGAGAGAGAGCAATCATATTGTATGTTTGGCTCGAACGTCCCTTGATTTTGGCCCTGTCACTCTTTCAACTATGGGGGAGGCACTCGCTATAGGCAGTTATGCCTTTTGCCTCCCTCAATCACATAGAAACATTTTTTTTTTTAGAGTTTAGATGCAAAGACTAAACAATATATTATATACCATTATCGCAATTTTTTTACTATATACATGACAAATGTATGTGTAAAGGAAGGGCAATACGACTGTACTTTGTTTCATTTCATCCGACGGTAAATTGAATCCCTTAGCAGCTAATTTATCGATACTTAATGGAACAATATGCAACCACTATGTCTCTGCATCATATTAAGACCAAGTTTATATAATTTGCACCATATTTCACTACAAAATCTTCAAAATAACTGAGAAATCTTGGTGGGAACTTTGCAATTTTTCCGTCAGTTGAAAGGAAACAGATTATGGTTAGCTACCATCAAAATGGTTTTGGGTGACCGGTCGCTGTTCCTATTGGGTTTCGAATATAACATATAAAATGGCGACAGTTGTCTTTTCTCCGTTTATTAAAATGTCTGGTAGAGTTAAGCAGGAGTCACACGAGCGCTTTTTTGAGCAATTGTTACGGGCAATTATGGTCTGGAAGCTTAAAAGATTACATTATATCAGAATTCAGCCGCTTAACATAATCTACCTTCAGTTTAGATGCCGATACCAGTGCGAAAAAGTCCCGAAATAATAAGAGGAAAAACTTGCTCATGGAAAATTGACGAGAAAAGCGCTCGTGTGACAGCGACTTTAGGTTCAGCACCAATTAACCTTTTCTGAAAGTCGGGCTGTAAATAACTGGCCTGGGTGTTTGGGACCGCATCGAATCGTTATTTATCACACTGGTAGCCAAACAAAAGAAAATATGATTACTACAACAATAGCAACTAAAAGGCCACGTATCTCGGTTACGAAGAATAGCATTTTAGGTGTGCGATGTTTACTTATATTAACTGGAAGACTAAGGCTACAACATAGTACATAGTCACGGTATAAACGTGTTATTTATAAATGCAACTGAGAGTAAATATTAGTTGAATGAGAATGAGCATACAAGAAACAATATTATTATTAATAATTTTAACATGTATTATACAGAATATGAACTGGTGGAACCTGGAAGAGAACAGCGACATGCAATAGAAGGGAAAGTGAGCAGGGGAACAGTAAGTATATATTCGGGTTGGTGTTCATGTTAAATATAGAGTTCTTTATATACTTAGTAGTACAGGCAGAGAGGCCTATAGAACATATACATATACGCAGTATACAGTATATAGTATATATATATATATATATATATATATATATATATATATATATATATATATATATATGTTTAAATACTCCCAGCCGGGATCGAACCTCCGACATTCAAAACCAGTGTCCAAGTTTTTAATCCCCTACACCCCGGCGTGATTGAGGGAGGTTCGATCCCGACTTGAAGTATTTATACATTCATAGCCCACGTGAAATAAACTGTGTATATATATATTCTGTATATATATATATATATATATATATATATATATATATATATATATATATATATATATATATATATATATTTTGTATATATATATATATATATATTCTTTATACAAGCAAGGGATACAAGTGTGTATTGCTGAATTTAAGGGTGAGTAGGGACCTCAAAAATCGAGACCAATAATATCGCTAAATTGTATTTCTGTTCCTATCTCGTAATATAGCTATGCCAGGAGTCCCGGGCAGGGTAAAACTCTGGCTTCTATTCCTTTTATTTTGTACTCTCTTCTATGTTGTTTACAGCTAGAACCTTGTCTTCTTTCTCAGACTTCCTCTGCTGGCCTGGTGGTGTAATAGATGAATGAGATTTTATCCGGCCTACGTATATGCTCGGATTCCTCGACAAGCGAGTGTGCGGCACCCTGCATAAGCCACACTGTTCAAGAACTCTGTGTAATGCTGGGGTCACACATTCCCGTATATCGCTCCCGACAGCTCCCGTCAGGCGTAATCGCCAATTTTGTGTTCTGACGGGCGTAGTCCGGCCGTGTACGCCCGTATAGACCACGACTATTGCACTTCCCGACAGACGTACCGTGATGGGGCCAGTGTTACGTCAGACGTAATGTAGTTGTATGGAACTACGTACGTGCTTGCGACTTGCGTAAGCATGTCCCCGTTAGTCCGCCTGGGCTGCCCGATTTGCGGGAACACAGGCCACGCCCATGGCCACGCCCCCACAAGACCTGCGTAGCTGAGGCCGTACGTCTTGGGAGTTTTTAGGACTTACGTGGACCGTTTCCGAACAATCGTAGGCACACGCGGTCTGTCCAAACACAGACAAAGACAGTCTTTGTCAACCACGTAGGTCTGGGTTGGAATCTGGGAACTACAAAAGGGCAGGAATGGCCTCACCATTCCCATTCCCAGTCCTTCATCGGCACCATGAACAACATCGCGGAATTCATCCTGGAGGAGTTCAATTTTGTGAACTCCCTAAGAGGAAAGACCATTCATCCTTGTAACCTTTAACCTGCTGAGTGCCAGCCAATTTTGACGGTGTGCTTCTGCCAGTGCCAGAGTTTTTTTTTTTTTTTTTTTTTTTGGCTAAATCTATCAAGTTGGGATAGAAATTAGGAAGGATAATGGTAAAAAAAAACACTCCCCTCGCCAGAAATCAGGTCCCCGATGGTCCCGAAAGTAGCTGAAAAGACACTATAGACTACAGAGACTTTTATGGTATCTGAATGTATGGGTGGGAAGGTGGTGGGAGGGTGGTTTTGGGGTTGGTTGGGGGAAAGTAGAAGGGTAATTGACTTGTGTTACACATATGAAGCCGATTGGTGAGGTAGTTTCGCCACCACGGATTTTCCTTTTTTTCCTTTTCTTCGTACGGATACGCTAGAAGTGGGTGGTGGGAGGCGGTTGGGGGTGTGGTGGGGGGAAGGCAGAAGGGTAAGAGACCTGTCACACAAATATGGAACCGATTGGTGCAGTCGTTTCGCCGCCACAGATTTTCCTTTTTTTTCCTTCTGAAGGGACCGACAGTCAGCCAGTGGGTGGGAGGAGGGATTTGGAATTTTTGTGGTGGGTAGCCTAAAGGGTAAGATACATGTGGTAAAAATAGGAAAGCCATAGGTGCAGTCGTTTCGCTGCTACGATTTGTTTTCGGCAGGGTGCAGAGGGTGGCAGGGTTGGCTTGTTGGTTGCTGCTCCGGTGTGGTGAGAGGTGTGACTTGAGTGTCCCCGCTGGTCCCCCGCTTGGTCCCGTTGTCCTCCCCATACAACGGTGCCTCGTCTTCCCGCCAACCCGCAGTGCGGCGGTTCTGCCAGATGCGGCCGGACTAACGTAAACTTTCCCGTTTGATGGGAATATTTTACGGTTGACGGGAGCAACTTACGTTTGACCGGGCGAGTTGCTACGTCTTATGGGGCTGCTCCCGTCAGACATAGGATTTCCCGACTTTTGACATACGTGAGCGCGAGCCCCGTATCTGATTTGAAATCCAAAACATACCGGGCGGCCTTGGCCGCACCCACCACCTCCCCGACCAGCGTGGCTACTCCCGCCATGCGTACCAACCCCCACGACTGGACTCATTTTCATTTACGTTTTGCGTACTAAGCCCTTACGTTTTACGTATTCGGTTGCCAACTACCAATAAACCTTCGTACGGGAGCATACGGGAGCATATACGTGAATATGTGACCCCAGCATAAGCGATTCTCTCGAGTCTTACTTAAAATAATTTTTGTGAGTAAACTGTGGAAGCGATACTCTCTGACTACCCTGTGTAAGCAATAATCACACAACCTGTGTAAGCACTTCTGCCTTGACCGGTGTAAGCGGTAAGTGTGCTTTGGAATTTGTGGTTCTCAAAGGAGCTGGTGAGATGCCCAACAAACGGTCCATCCTCTCCTCTACATTTGTCAACATCTCTTGCTGGGTTTTGGATTCCAGGGAAAAGGGACCACAGGTACACTAATGAAGGGGTTAGACATGGGCCCTTTCTTGATGGGACTGTCAGGTAAAGTGTTAATGAGGTGATCCCCAGGTATAGTTGGTCCTTGTTTTTCGTTCATCTGATTGGAAGGGGTCACTGTGTTAGAACGGTTTTTCTTTGGTGATGGTTGGAAGGGTAGACTGATGTGTTGCTGCTGGATTTGTTCTTCGGCTTCTTCAGGGTAGCTGATAGTCTTGTGAGGAAGGGTAGTTTGTCATGTAGTGCCGGAAGTGGTGGCATCATGGTGTTGACCAGTGATGAAGTGATGAGTGAGAGATAGAAGTGTCCGAAGGTTGTTGAGTCTGGCATAACACCAACATTCACAACTACAGGGTAATAACATTAGGAACAGCCAAAGCAGAATAACTAACAATAACAACATTGATTATAGCAGCAACTGCACCAGTAAACTTGACACTATAATTTACACCATTAAATCAATAGCAATATTAATATTACCAACACCATATCTACCAACAACCACACCATGGAGCCTCATCACAAACTATGACCTCAACGGCAATAACACCATTACCACCAACAACAATAGCATTTCCATCACCAGCACTACTTCACGACCAGTCACACAATAATAACAACTCGACCCCTACTACAGTGTCACTACCATCTCCTACCAACAGCCGACGAGCCTAACGGTTATTAACTAATGACAGTTTAATATAACTAATTTACCTGTTTAATTTTTAACACTCAATATCGCATTCACTTGTTATTACCTATTCTTATTGTATTAGTTTACAATATGTAATGTATATAAATGTTTAATGTATATATCTTATAAAACAAGGATATTGAATTGAAAAACAACAATAACATAACCAAAAATAACAACAAAAGCAACACAACTAATACCACCCCCAACAACACCAATACTCCCACCACCACCACCACCACCAACAATAACAACAAAAACCACCACCAAGACCACCGACGGTTACTGGATAATTACAGGAGTGGTTTGGTAAGGGGGTGAGGCTGGAGCTGTTGGGATAAAGAGAGGGAGTGTTGGGGAATAATACATAACCAGTCTGGGTTAGTAGGGTTAGTCTGGGTTAGTCTGGGTTAGTAGGATTATAATATAGTAATGAAGGATCCAAAGAGAAAGTTGTATATACTGTAGAGAGTACCTCTTCTGTAGAAAAATGAAAACAAACAAAAAACAATGAAATTGAATTTAATTGAATTAAACTCTTTTTAATTAAATTGAATTGAATTGAATTGAAGAGGCAGCAAATTTCAATAATAATATGAGTACAAATGAAGTTAAGAATCTCGAGTATAAGGAGGCAAAGAGATGGTCAGACGAAGTGCTTTATAGAAATTATACGTTGCATGCAAGAATATCTGTGACATTTATTTTACAATATGGGATAGAGAGATGTGTAGCGTAAACAAATGAATGCCTCAGAGTCTACACACAGGGGTAGGGAGGGGGGAGTGGGAGGTATTCATTATGAAAGGTCTGAAGATTAAATTTGTTGAAATAGTGCATGCAAAGAGAGCATGATGCTACATTGTGGTCAATGGTAAACAATTGTAGAGAACTCTTTAGAGAATGACAATTGATGTGATAACAATTATAGGACTGCACCGTTTGAAATGAGTTAGACATGTCGAACCAACTTAAGCATATGAAAATACTTTACAATTGTATGTACTAAACCTTTGTGCAATGGGAGATGATAAGTGGAGGAGACAAACCCATAGAGTCGGTTTAGCTCACCTAGCTGCTGAGGAGATGACTTAGCAAGAGATGCGATTATTTACAAAATAGATCAGGAACCGTAATGCATGTTTTGTGCAGTAATATGTCCAGAGAAGAGTAACAGAGGAAATTATATTATTGTGGAATTGAAATTTTAAAGGGTTTCTTCGCTCATTTGAAACCAATAAACATGCTTGGCGATAGAGATGATGTGGCTTCCTATCCCCAGTGTTGTCAAGACTTTTGGAAGGTACACTGCTTAATTCAAGTGTAATATGGACTCTTCAGAAAATTATTGGATATGAAAGTTGAGAAGTAATTCAATAATAAATAAAATAGCTAAGTATACGACAACACCCTGGGAAACCCCGGAAATGACAACATAAGGTGAGGGGCGATGACTGTCCACGATAGCAACCGAGGAATTCTCAGAAGAAAGCAAATTGACCACATGCGAATTTCAGGCTATAAGGAAGTTGGAGCCGTGATCATCGATATTAAACATAAATGCAAGAATAATGTACGTTTCTGATGGATAAATGGCATGTTGAATTGGGTTGTATGTATTTATAAATGTACTACGACCGTATTTTAGCTGTAAATTCTGTTAAGTATCGTTGTCTACAGCTCCAACTTCCTTATAGAACGAAACTCGCAAGTCGGCAATTGTGATAAAGATAAATGTAGAAAACTATAATGCCTAAGAATGAAGCAATATATAGGATATCTCTGCCAGACTATAATTATTGCATTTCATAATCCAGTGCAAACTAAGAAGCACCAGAGCCCTAGAAAGAGGATAGTCTGTAGTTGGAGAAGTAAAAATGAATTTAGTGAGTGCAGAAGCTCTCCAGGAACCCAGGATGACAATTTAAGAGTATATTGTGTGAAGAAATATGTGTGTGTGTGTGTGTGTGTGTGTGTGTGTGTGTGTGTGTGTGTGTGTGTGTGTGTGTAGATAATTAAAGGGAATTGAAGGATAAAGAATAATGAGATAAATAACAAAATTGCGAGGAAGTAGTTGGGTACATAGTAACAAAACATAACATAACAAGAACCTTCTTGATAGTACCGTACAGTGGTAGAGCACTGTCGTCCTGTGTGTGGGTCCCGAGTTTGATTCCCGGCAGTTGCTATCATTCATAATTTATTAACCCTACACATTACATTGTGTAAGTGGTTAGATGTTAAGGATGTTTGTCGAATATATATATGTGTGTTTCTAGTCTCTCAGTGGGGATCGAACCATCGACCATCAGAACGATAGCCGACGCTTAATCAATTACACCACGGCAATCTATATATATATACTGTATATAAGTAAACAAGTTAACAAATTGCAAACTAGGATACCTAACTGAACAGCGTCGGAGGAAATGTAGATTGATTAGGGAATTAATAATGATAAATACAAAAATTAAGCGAGACGAAATTTAATACTAGACATTAACATTCGTTATTAGAGAAAAGGAAAATCTTACACGTATTTGTTTCCTTAAGGGGAGATTTCCACTTGAGGGATTTTTTTTCTGGATCCCTTTCTCACTCATGTTTAGCCCCATTGCTTTTGAGATTTTAAGACGTTCGCCCCATTAGTTTGACGATTTTACGAACTTTCGCCCCATTGATGTCACTTTTAAGATCTTCCGTGCCATTTAGATGTCGATTTTCTCGTGGCGAGCGATAGCGAGCCTGTAATTTAAGAGGAACCGGCCTTCGGCCGGGAAATGTTTCTACCGAAAAATGTACAAATTTATCTTGAAAGGG
>CM064526.1:13781880-13822619 GCA_032716605.1 Paralithodes platypus
CCCATAGAGCCTTCCTTATAGCTTGTATGGACAGCGTCTAATAATAATAGTGTTTACCCTCGTATCTCCCATAGAGCCTTCCTTATAGCTTGTATGGACAGCGTCTAATAATAATAGTGTTTACCCTCGTATCTCCCATAGAGCCTTCCTTATAGCTTGTATGGACAGCGTCTAATAATAATAGTGTTTACCCTCGTATCTCCCATAGAGCCTTCCTTATAGCTTGTATGGACAGCGTCTAATAATAATAGTGTTTACCCTCGTATCTCCCATAGAGCCTTCCTTATAGCTTGTATGGACAGCGTCTAATAATAATAGTGTTTACCCTCGTATCTCCCATAGAGCCTTCCTTATAGCTTGTATGGCCAGCGCCTACCAATAATAGTGTTTACCCTCGTATCTCCCATAGAGCCTTCCTTATAGCTTGTATGGACAGCGTCTAATAATAATAGTGTTTACCCTCGTATCTCCCATAGAGCCTTCCTTATAGCTTGTATGGACAGCGTCTAATAATAATAGTGTTTACCCTCGTATCTCCCATAGAGCCTTCCTTATAGCTTGTATGGACAGCGTCTAATAATAATAGTGTTTACCCTCGTATCTCCCATAGAGCCTTCCTTATAGCTTGTATGGACAGCGTCTAATAATAATAGTGTTTACCCTCGTATCTCCCATAGAGCCTTCCTTATAGCTTGTATGGACAGCGTCTAATAATAATAGTGTTTACCCTCGTATCTCCCATAGAGCCTTCCTTATAGCTTGTATGGACAGCGTCTAATAATAATAGTGTTTACCCTCGTATCTCCCATAGAGCCTTCCTTTTAGCTTGTATGGACAGCGTCTAATAATAATAGTGTGTACCCTCGTATCTCCCATAGAGCCTTCCTTATAGCTTGTATGGACAGCGTCTAATAATAATAGTGTTTACCCTCGTATCTCCCATAGAGCCTTCCTTATAGCTTGTATGGACACCGTCTAATAATAATAGTGTTTACCCTCGTATCTCCCATAGAGCCTTCCTTATAGCTTGTATGGACACCGTCTAATAATAATAGTGTTTACCCTCGTATCTCCCATAGAGCCTTCCTTTTAGCTTGTATGGACAGCGTCTAATAATAATAGTGTTTACCCTCGTATCTCCCATAGAGCCTTCCTTATAGCTTGTATGGACAGCGTCTAATAATAATAGTGTTTACCCTCGTATCTCCCATAGAGCCTTCCTTTTAGCTTGTATGGACAGCGTCTAATAATAATAGTGTTTACCCTCGTATCTCCCATAGAGCCTTCCTTATAGCTTGTATGGACAGCGTCTAATAATAATAGTGTTTACCCTCGTATCTCCCATAGAGCCTTCCTTATAGCTTTGTATGGACACCGTCTAATAATAATAGTGTTTACCCTCGTATCTCCCATAGAGCCTTCCTTATAGCTTGTATGGACACCGTCTAATAATAATAGTGTTTACCCTCGTATCTCCCATAGAGCCTTCCTTATAGCTTGTATGGACACCGTCTAATAATAATAGTGTTTACCCTCGTATCTCCCATAGAGCCTTCCTTTTAGCTTGTATGGACAGCGTCTAATAATAATAGTGTTTACCCTCGTATCTCCCATAGAGCCTTCCTTATAGCTTGTATGGACAGCGTCTAATAATAGTGTTTACCCTCGTATCTCCCATAGAGCCTTCCTTTTAGCTTGTATGGACAGCGTCTAATAATAATAGTGTTTACCCTCGTATCTCCCATAGAGCCTTCCTTATAGCTTGTATGGACAGCGTCTAATAATAATAGTGTTTACCCTCGTATCTCCCATAGAGCCTTCCTTATAGCTTGTATGGACACCGTCTAATAATAATAGTGTTTACCCTCGTATCTCCCATAGAGCCTTCCTTATAGCTTGTATGGACACCGTCTAATAATAATAGTGTTTACCCTCGTATCTCCCATAGAGCCTTCCTTTTAGCTTGTATGGACAGCGTCTAATAATAATAGTGTTTACCCTCGTATCTCCCATAGAGCCTTCCTTATAGCTTGTATGGACAGCGTCTAATAATAATAGTGTTTACCCTCGTATCTCCCATAGAGCCTTCCTTTTAGCTTGTATGGACACCGTCTAATAATAATAGTGTTTACCCTCGTATCTCCCATAGAGCCTTCCTTATAGCTTGTATGGACACCGTCTAATAATAATAGTGTTTACCCTCGTATCTCCCATAGAGCCTTCCTTTTAGCTTGTATGGACACCGTCTAATAATAATAGTGTTTACCCTCGTATCTCCCATAGAGCCTTCCTTTTAGCTTGTATGGACACCGTCTAATAATAATAGTGTTTACCCTCGTATCTCCCATAGAGCCTTCCTTTTAGCTTGTATGGACACCGTCTAATAATAATAGTGTTTACCCTCGTATCTCCCATAGAGCCTTCCTTTTAGCTTGTATGGACAGCGTCTAATAATAATAGTGTTTACCCTCGTATCTCCCATAGAGCCTTCCTTATAGCTTGTATGGACACCGTCTAATAATAATAGTGTTTACCCTCGTATCTCCCATAGAGCCTTCCTTATAGCTTGTATGGACAGCGTCTAATAATAATAGTGTTTACCCTCGTATCTCCCATAGAGCCTTCCTTATAGCTTGTATGGACAGCGTCTAATAATAATAGTGTTTACCCTCGTATCTCCCATAGAGCCTTCCTTATAGCTTGTATGGACACCGTTTAATAATAATCGCCACTTATTCGACTCCTTGTCTGTCTCTCATAAACCAAACAGAACTATTTTAGGAGTGAAATAGTATATGGTTTAAGGGGGGTGACCTGCTTTTGTTCTCACCTTTTCTCTCTTTCTCTGGCTTGTATCCATTCGGCCCTATTCAGCCTACTGTTTTAAGACGTTTATCCCCATCCAGGTGTCAATTTTTTACTGGTGAGCGGTAGCGAGCCAGCATATTTTTTAAATGTTTTTGACAGCAGGCTAAATTTGTAAATTTTTCGATAGAAACATTTCTCCGGCGAAGCCGGATTTCTTAATATAATGCTGGCTCGCTATCGCTCGCTAGGAAGAAATCGACATCTACAGGGATTAAACGTCTTAAAATAGTTGGCTGAATGGGTCCGAATGGATACAAGCCAGATAAAGAGAGAAAAGGAGAGAAATACAAAAAGCAGGTCACCCCCCTTAACCCTTTGTTCAAATGTTGTGTTTTTGTCCAGATTGAATACTTGATCAAGCATACGTCATATAACATATTAAACATGTAACATGTAAAATATTAATGTCCGTCAGATATTGAATAGGGTGGGTAGGTGTAGGAACATGTTTGCATATTTCACTCGATATGAAGAAATGAAGCTTAGATATTGCTGATACCAATTATTGATGAAAACATACTTGCTGCCGAAACATCACTTATTAGCGCGACTGTACATAGCATGCTAAAAAAAATAATCGAAATGTTCTTGCTTAGTGTTTTTTTTTTTAATACCGCACAGAGCAAGCCAAACGTAATGACAGCTGTGACATGACTTATTAGCGCGACCGTACTTTGTGGCAGTTAATAACACATTATTATATTAACCCCTTCAGACTCATATAACGCAGAAGTTGCCAGATTAGCAATAAGAAATAGAGTTCTCTCACTCTTATAATTACCTCTCCAAAATTAGTTTTCTGCCCACAGCTAACTTAAAGACAACTGCAGAGGTTCAAGTAACTAAACTAAAGGTTTCTAAATACCCCTGATGGAAACAAAGGCTTTAAAGTATCCCTAATAGGCTCAACATCGCGTCATATGTCGGAGAGGTTTAATTATAATTATCATAACATCACCTGGTGTTTGCTATTATCGCAGGTGCCAGATCTCTACATCAGTACTGTTTATAGGCTTCATTTAAGGGAGCCCACCTCGCTTTTTTTCTCATTCTCTCCCTCTCTCTTTGGCTTGTATCCATTCGGCCCCATTCAGCCTACTGTTTTAAGACGTTTACCCCCATCCAGGTGTCAATATTTTCCTGGCGAGCGATAGCGAGCCATCATATAATTGTTTTTGTTTTGACAGCAAGCTAAATTTGTACATTTTTTCGATAGAAAAATTTCTCCGGCGAAGCCGGATTTCTCCATACAATGCTGGCTCGCTATCGCTCGCCAGGAAGAAATCGACACCTGGATGGGGATAAACGTCTTAAAACAGTTGGCTGAATGGGGCTGAATGGATACAAGCCAGTGAAAGAGAGAAAGGGAGAGAAAGATAAAAAAAAAGCCGGTGACCCCCCTTAAAGTAAATTCCATATGGAAACAATGTTTGTATTACCTATTCAGGCACCAAAGGAATGTACGATACAATGATGCTGAAATACATTGTTTTTACACACGATGATCTGCAAAACACACACACACACACACACAGACACACACACACACACACACACACACACACACACACACACACACACACTGACTACAATAACGTCAACCAAACAGCGGCTCTCATCATAATAAGGTAAATGTATTTTCTGGTTTGGAGCACAATATCGTCGGCTACAAGCTTTTCCAAAACAATAATTACACGTATTTTACGAACTAGGTATGGCAACATTAATAGCTCTGCAATTACTCTGAGCATTAGTGACTTCCTCTGTAATAAGTTGCGCTAAATAAGAAAAATAAAATCGTAAGTATTATTATTGAGTAGTAATATACTGTGTAAACCTGCCACGTATTAGTTGCTATGGTGGCTAGTGTGAGCGTGCTAGGGATGTGGATAGTATGCAGTGAGATGGCTTGACACGGGATGGGTGAGGTGGGATGGACGAGGTTAGGGAAAAGGAAACCGTCTCATTAAACTGAAGATGAGCAGGAATCTCAATGAGAGAAGCACCAGTGATAATGCGGAAACAAAATAGAGTTACTGATAAATGATCTCTGGAGAGTGGGACTTTAAGAGGGGATGGCTCGCTTTTTTGGTCTATTAATTCATTTATTTCTTGATTTCTTTGTTTCCTCGCTAGATCTCCATCAAGCTTAGGAAAATACCCCCTAACCCTAGACCCCCTTGGAGATAACACCCCTAGACCCCCCCTTGAAGATAACACCCCCTAGACCCCCCTTGAAGATAACACCCCCTATACCCCCCCTGAAGATAACACCCCCTAGACCCCCCTTGAAGATAACACCCCCTATACCCCCCTTGAAGATAACACCCCTAGACCCCCCTTGAAGATAACCCCCTAGACCCCCCTTGAAGATAACACCCTAGACCCCCTTGAAGATAACACCCCCTAGACCCCTTGAAGATAACACCCCCTAGACCCCCCTTGAAGATAACACCCCTAGACCCCCCTTGAAGATAACACCCCCTAGACCCCCCTTGAAGATAACACCCCCTAGACCCCCCTTGAAGATAACACCCCTAACCCCCCTTGAAGATAACACCCCCTAGACCCCCCTTGAAGATAACACCCCCTAGACCCCCCTTCAAGATAACACCCCTAGACCCCCCTTCAAGATAACACCCCTAGACCCCCCCTTCAAGATAACACCCCTAGACCCCCCTTGAAGATAACACCCCCTAGACCCCCCTTGAAGATAACACCCCCTAGACCCCCCTTGCAGATAACACCCCCTAGACCCCCCTTGAAGATAACACCCCCTAGACCCCCCTTGAAGATAACACCCCCTAGACCCCCCTTGAAGATAACACCCCCTAGACCCCCCTTGAAGATAACACCCCCTAGACCCCCCTTGAACATAAATCACCCCTAGACCCCCCTTGAAGATAAAACACCCCTAGACCCCCCTTGAAGATAAAACACCCCCTAGACCCCCCTTGAAGATAAAACACCCCTAGACCCCCTTGAAGATAACCCCCTAGACCCCCCTTGAAGATAACACCCCCTAGACCCCCCTTGAAGATAACACCCCCTAGACCCCCCTTGAAGATAACACCCCCTAGACCCCCTTGAAGCTAACACCCCCTAGACCCCCCTTGAAGATAACACCCCCTAGACCCCCCTTGAAGATAACACCCCCTAGACCCCCCTTGAAGATAACACCCCCTAGACCCCCCTTGAAGATAACACCCCCTAGACCCCCCTTGAAGATAACACCCCCTAGACCCCCCTTGAAGATAACACCCCCTAGACCCCCCTTGAAGATAACACCCCTAGACCCCCTTGAAGATAACACCCCCTAGACCCCCCTTGAAGATAACCCCTAGACCCCCCTTGAAGATAACACCCCCCTAGACCCCCCTTGAAGATAACACCCCCTAGACCCCCCTTGAAGATAACACCCCTAGACCCCCCTTGAAGATAACACCCCCTAGACCCCCCTTGAAGATAACACCCCCTAGACCCCCCTGAAGATAACACCCCCTAGACCCCCCTTGAAGATAACACCCCCTAGACCCCCCTTGAAGATAAAACCCCTTAGACGCCACTTCAAGGTAACACCCCCTAGACCCCCCTTGAAGATAACTCCCCCTAGACCCCCCTTGAAGATAACACCCCCTAGACCCCCTTGAAGATAACACCCCCTAGACCCCCCTTGAAGATAACACCCCCTAGACCCCCCTTGAAGATAACACCCCCTAGACCCCCCTTGAAGATAACACCCCCTAGACCCCCCTTGAAGATAACACCCCCTAGACCCCCCTTGAAGATAACACCCCCTAGACCCCCTTGAAGATAACACCCCCTAGACCCCCCTTGAAGATAAACCCCCTAGACCCCCCTTGAAGATAACACCCCCTAGACCCCCTTGAAGATAACACCCCCTAGACCCCCCTTGAAGATAACACCCCCTAGACCCCCCTTGAAGATAACACCCCCTAGACCCCCCTTGAAGATAACACCCCCTAGACCCCCCTTGAAGATAACACCCCCTAGACCCCCCTTGAAGATAACACCCCCTAGACCCCCCTTGAAGATAACACCCCCTAGACCCCCCTTGAAGATAACACCCCCTAGACCCCCTTGAAGATAACACCCCTAGACCCCCCTTGAAGATAACACCCCCTAGACCCCCCTGAAGATAACACCCCCTAGACCCCCCTTGAAGATAACACCCCCTAGACCCCCCTTGAAGATAACACCCCCTAGACCCCCCTTGAAGATAACACCCCCTAGACCCCCCTTGAAGATAACACCTCCTAGACTCCCTTTGAAGATAACACCCCCTAGACCCCCCCTTGAAGATAACACCCCCTAGACCCCCCTTGAAGATAACACCCCCTAGACCCCCCTTGAAGATAACACCCCCTAGACCCCCTTGAAGATAACACCCCCTAGACCCCTCTTGAAGATAACACCCCCTAGACCCCCCTTGAAGATAACACCCCTAGACCCCCCTTGAAGATAACACCCCCCAAACCCCCCCTTGTAGATAACACTCCCCAGACCACCCTTGAAGTTAACACCCCCTAGACCCCCCTTGAAGATAACACCCCCTAGACCCCCCTTGAAGATAACACCCCCTAGACCCCCCTTGAAGATAACACCCCCTAGACCCCTCTTGAAGATAAATGTGTAAAACAAAATTGGTAGACAAATGTCCCGCCCGAAGGCCGGTTCCTCTTAAAATTTCAGGCTCGCTATCTCTCACCAGGAATAAATCGACACCTAAATTTCACAAAAGGTCTTAAAAAAATTGACAACGAAATGGGGCGAAAGGTGTTAATGTCGCCAAACTATTGGGCCCAAAGTCTTATAATCTCAAAACAAATGGAGCTTAACACGAGGGAGAAAGGGGACCCGAAAAACGACCCATCTCCCCTTAAGCACATACAGTAGATGAAGTCGCCTGGATATCTGCAATCATGGAAACGATGACTGGCACAAGGTATAGTCTATTCGCTGTAAGTAGGCGAAAAATCATGACCACTAACTTCTGTAACTCAAAAACGACTAGAGTGATCGAGCTAATATTTCTACCATTTGGGAAGAGTCAGTCAAGGAATAGATTTGGACATTTACAGCCAATTTGCTCTAGCCCTTTTTGAATTACAGAGGATAGAGGTCATGATTTCTCGCCTACTTACACGAATAGACTATAGTATCGCGACAATTCAATTTAATTTCAAGGTTAGCAGCAGCCTGGCAAACGAGAGATTATAAACCAACCGGCATAACTAGGTCCATTTTATAGTTATTATGTTCTGGGTGTGGTGTCCCTAGTTCGAATCCCGAGAGGACCATAATATGCTTTCATTAGTTTATTCAAGTGCATTAGGGTTTGTAGCTGATGATTACTGTTAAGAACGGGGTGTTAAGCCGGTATCACACGAGAGATATTATAGTCAACATTCGATGATCAATATTTTTCTGGCAACATTTCTGGAATATTTTGCAATGGTATCGGAAACTAGACTGATGGTAGACTAATTTCGGTGACCGAAATATTCTAAATGATGACCTCATAAGGTGCCAGACCAGTGTTGAGTATAAATGTTAAGTGAAAAAGCGCTCGTGTGATACAGGCTTTACTTAATATGCTCTTCGGTTCCCCATGCATTTTTGGAAGTGATAACATGAAATAAATAACATCATGTACAGTTCCCACGTCTTAAAGTTGGAATAAGTGATGTGAAAGAGTTAATAATATAGTCAACGGTCTCAGATCACTATATACAGTACACATTGTTAGTGAGTTTCGGGAATTTAATCCTTTTGTATTAAGGGGAGATGGGTCGATTTTCTGGTTCCCTTTCTCCCTAATTAATTTCATTGGGGGTGTGGTGGTGAGATTAATAAAAATAATATTGTTAAGCCCCATTTGATTTGAGATTATAAGACGTTCGGCCCATTACTTTGGCGATTTTAACACCTGTTACCCCATTTCGTCGTCAATTTTAAGACCTTTCGTGCCATTTAAGAGTCGATTTTTTCCTGGCGAGCGATAGAGCCTGACATTTTAAGAGGAATCGGCCTTCGGCCGGGAAAGTTTTCTACCGAAAAATGTACAAAATTATCTTAAAATTATCTAGGGGGTGTTTTCTAACCTTGATGGAGGTCTAGAGAGGAAACTAAGAAATACAGGAATACATGAATTAATAGATCCCCTAAAATACAGGAATACATGAATTAATAGACCCCCTAAAATACAGGAATACATGAATTATTAGACCCCCTAAAATACAGGAATACATGAATTAATAGACCCCCTAAAAAAAAAAAAAGGCCCCTCTCCCCTTTATGTAGTTTGAAGTGCGGAAGACGATATAATGATCATTACTAATCCAAACTCTGTCATGGTGGTTAAGATTCCCCAACGTTTATACCTTGGCAACCCGCACCTGTTATTGTACTGTGACTCATATTAAGGGCAGATGGGCCTAATTATTGGCTCATTAATGGATTATTTAAAAAGTGTGTCTTTCTTTTAGATTCCTCAATAGATCTCAATCAAGCCCCCCCCAGCCCCCCTTGACCCTCCTTGAAGATAAATTTGTACATTTTTCTATATAAAAATGTCGCGGCCGAAGGCCGGTTCCTCTTAAATTACAGGCTCGCTTTCGCTCGCCAGGAAAAGATCGACACCTAAATAACACGAACACTCTTAATATTGAAAAAGAAATGTGGCGAAAGGTCTTAAAATCGCCAAAGTAATCGGCCAACCGTCTTAAAATCTGAAAACTAATGGGGCTAAACATGAGGGAAAAGGGGGTCTAGAAAAGCGACCCATCTCCCCTTAATTGAAGTAAAACAAAACAAAATCTTCCCGTTTGATCCCATGTTTTCCGTATGAACAGGGATGGGGTTCGCGTGTCTCCTGGTGATTTACCGCCACTGTCGGTGATTTTCCGCCACCTCGCTAAAGCCGTTATCACACGAACGCTTTTTCCCTCAACATTGGTCTGGTAGCATATTAGGTCAACATTTATATAATTTCGGTCGCCTAAATTCCTCCATCGTCAGTGTAGTTTCCGATACCAGTGCAAAATATTCCAGAAATGTTACCAGATTTTTTTTTTTTTATAATGGAATGTTGAGTATAAAAGTTGTCGTGTAATACCGGCTTAACACATACTTCAATATTACTGACGGTTTCGGTCCTGGGCCGAAAGTGCTAAATTGACCGAAGCCGTTCGCGTGCCAAGCCTTTTGTATTACGAAACTCAAGCTAATTGTTTACAGTAGTAGCTACGTTATCTTGTAACTGAAATTTGCGGTTATGCAATGGATTAAAACCAGAAACTTTGTTTATGTTATCTTATTCTACTGTATATACCAGTTATCACACGATTGTTGTAGAAGACTAATTTGTAATTGCTGTGTTGTTGTTGTTCCCCAAGCTGCCTGGCCGAACAGCCCCAAGGCCCGAGCAAGGCCAAGGCCATAACCGAGCGCCCCCACAAAACCCTCCCTGCCGACCACAATAAAGCCTGGGTGACCGAAGCCACTCCATGGCGGGGAGCTGAGGAGGGTGCGTAAACGCCCGGGAAACCAAAGCCCCACCCAGGGCCCTGTGCCCCTCAGCAATTATGAAGAGAAAGTTGAGGGGCAAAGGAATAATGTGACGCTTTAGCTTCCAATCTTGGTAGATTGGGAGGTCAATCCACGGAAGAGACGCCGTCACTTGAGATCTAGAAAATATATAAGTAAAAGGAACAGTCAGAGTTAGCTATGGGTATGGCAGAGATCGCTCAGATCTCACTCTGATAGACCAGCCCATCGCCATAATTGCTTTGTTATATACTGTAAATTAAATACTAAACTGTTTCACTATAGCCTTTGGAGATTATTTAATCGCCACCTTCTCATGGGAGTGCAACATAATCGAAGGTAATGGATTAATCAGTTAGAGGGAGGTGCATGTGAAAAAACAATAAATCCCGTGAGTTAATCTTAGAAAATATAACAAAACGTTTACGAATTTAAGTAACTGGCTGTACAATAGTGGACGGCAAACTGAATACACCAGAAACAATATCTAATACAATACTTCTGTAGTTCTCCAATGATATATTATGATTGTGCTATATCAAAGGTAAAACAAAAACATGAGACATACAACACGGAGTCTGTAAAAGAAAAAAAGAAACAATTACGTAAATAAATAAATACACAATAAATACATTAATACAAATATGTATAAATAAGAAGTTTTTTTTTTTTTTTTTTTTTTGCTACCTTTGATCGCGTGAGACCGGCAGCATTATCTCGCAATCTTTTATGTTCATCGGCCAAACTCTATTAAGACTTCAGCTTCAGATAAACACCATGATTGTTTTGATGCCTGAAGGCTTTTTAGTAAACAGGTACTCGTAACTGCAGACATCCTGGGTTAGTATACAGACAAACACACAGGCACACGTATTAAGGGAGCCCACCTCGCTTTTTTTTCTCTTTCTCTCCCGCTCTCTTTGGCTTGTATTCATTCGGCCCCATTCAGCCTACTGTTTTAAGACGTTTACCCCCCATTCAGGTGTCAATATTTTCCTGGCGAGCGGTAGCGAGCCAGCATATATATATTTTCGTTTTGACAGAAAGCTAAATTTGTAAATTTTTCGATAGAAAATGTCTCCGGCTAAGCCGGATTTCTCCATACAATGCTGGCTCGCTATCGCTCGCCAGAAAGAAATCGACACCTGGATGGGGATAAACAATTGGCTGAATGGGGCCGAATGATTACAAGCCAGGGAAAGAGAGAAAAGAAGAGAAAGATAAAAACAAGCCGGTGACCCCCCCCTTAATAATGTTCAGACTAGTCCAGGTCAAAGAATACCATAATACAAACAACATACAGCACACAGACCATTATACAAACACATCGACACACAAACAACATACAGCACACAGACCATTATACAAACACATCGACACACAAACAACATACAGCACACAGACCATTATACAAACACATCGACACACAAACAACATACAGTACACAGACCATTATACAAACACATCGACACACAAACAACATACAGTACACAGACCATTATACAAACACATCGACACACAAACACATACAGTACACAGACCATTATACAAACACATCGACACTCAAACAACATACAGTACACAGACCATTATACAAACACATCGACACACAAACAACATACAGTACACAGACCATTATACAAACACATCGACACACAAACAACATACAGTACACAGACCATTATACAAACACATCGACACACAAACAACATACAGGACACAGACCATTATACAAACATCGACACACAAACAACATACAGTACACAGACCATTATACAAAACACATCGACACACAAACAACATACAGTACACACAGACCATTAGACAAACACATCGACACACAAACAACATACAGTACACAGACCATTATACAAACACATCGACACACAACAACATACAGTACACAGACCATTATACAAACACATCGACACACAAACAACATACAGTACACAGACCATTATACAAACACATCGACACACAAACAACATACAGTACACGGACCATTATACAAACACATCGACACACAAACAACATACAGTACACGGACCATTATACAAACACATCGACACACAAACAACATACAGTACACGGACCATTATACAAACACATCGACACACAAACAACATACAGTACACGGACCATTATACAAACACATCGACACACAACAACATACAGTACACGGACCATTATACAAACACATCGACACACAAACAACATACAGTACACAGACCATTATACAAACACATCGACACACAAACAATATACAGGACACAGACCATTATACAAACACATCGACACACAAACAACATACAGTACACAGACCATTATACAAACACATCGACACACAAACAACATACAGTACACAGACCATTATACAAACACATCGACACACAAACAACATACAGTACACAGACCATTATACAAACACATCGACACACAAACAACATACAGTACACGGACCATTATACAAACACATCGACACACAAACAACATACAGTACACGGACCATTATACAAACACATCGACACACAAACAACATACAGTACACTGACCATTATACAAACACATCGACACACAAACAACATACAGTACACTGACCATTAGACAAACACATCGACACACAAACAACATACAGTACACTGACCATTATACAAACACATCGACACACAAACAACATACAGTACACAGACCATTATACAAACACATCGACACACAAACAACATACAGTACACAGACCATTAGACAAACACATCGACACACAAACAATATACAGTACACAGACCATTATACAAACACATCGACACACAAACAACATACAGTACACAGACCATTATACAAACACATCGACACACAAACAACATACAGTACACAGACCATTAGACAAACACATCGACACACAAACAACATACAGTACACAGACCATTATACAAACACATCGACACACAAACAACATACAGTACACAGACCATTAGACAAACACATCGACACACAAACAATATACAGTACACAGACCATTATACAAACACATCGACACACAAACAACATACAGTACACAGACCATTATACAAACACATCGACACACAAACAACATACAGTACACAGACCATTAGACAAACACATCGACACACAAACAACATACAGTACACAGACCATTAGACAAACACATCGACACACAAACAACATACAGTACACAGACCATTAGACAAACACATCGACACACAAACAACATACAGTACACAGACCATTAGACAAACACATCGACACACACACAATATACAGTACACAGACCATTATACAAACACATCGACACACAAACAACATACAGTACACAGACCATTATACAAACACATCGACACACAAACAACATACAGACCATTAGACAAACACATCGACACACAAACAACATACAGTACACAGACCATTAGACAAACACATCGACACACAAACAACATACAGTACACAGACCATTATACAAACACATCGACACACAAACAACATACAGTACACAGACCATTATACAAACACATCGACACACAAACAACATACAGTACACGGACCAATATACAAACACATCGACACACAAACAACATACAGTACACAGACCATTAGACAAACACATCGACACACAAACAACATACAGTACACAGACCATTAGACAAACACATCGACACACAAACAACATACAGTACACAGACCATTAGACAAACACATCGACACACAAACAAACAAAGTCATACACATACTCCTTTGTACTCCTTTGTACATACAAACCCCAGAACAGAGAGACAGGCCTTAACATAGGCATACATTTAAGGGGACCCAGACGGTGTTGTGCAGCATGAATTACTGGTTTGGCTCAATGGTTTAAGGAAGGGGTTTAGTTTGCTCTCTAAACCTCTATCAAACTTAAAAAAACACCCCTAAGACCCCCCTTTCGATATATATTTGTACATTTTTCGGTAGAAAAATGTTCCGGCCGAAGGCCGATTCCTCTTAAAATACAGGCTCGCTATCGCTCGCCAGAAACATTTTGACACCTAAATGGCACGAAAGGTCTTTATATTAACAAAGAAATGGGACAAAATGTCTGAAAAACGCCAAACTAATGGGGCGAACGATTTTAAATCTCAAAACTAATAGGGATAAACATGATGGAGAAAGAGGTCCCGAAAAAAACAACTGCCTCCCCTTAAGCACACGCACAGACATTCAAAGAAATCAAAAGCAGAGCGACTGGGCCAGACAGACAGCACACCAGAAGAGACCATCATACCCCCTCCCAGTGACACAGCTAAGCTAGCTAGCTAGCTAGCTAGCTAGCTAGCTAGCAGCGAGCGAGCGAGCGAGCGAGCGAGCGAGCGAGAGAGAGAGAGAGAGAGAGAGAGAGAGAGAGAGAGAGAGAGCGAGAGAGAGAGAGAGAGAGAGAGAGAGAGAGAGAGAGAGAGAGAGAGAGAGAGGAGAGAGAGAGAGAGAGAGAGAGAGAGAGAGAGAGGAGAGAGAGAGAGAGAGAGAGAGAGAGAGAGAGAGAGAGAGAGAGAGAGAGAGAGAGAGAGAGAGAGAGAGAGAGAGAGAGAGAGAGAGAGAGAGAGAGAGATAGATAGAGATAGAGAGAGAGAGAGAGAGAGAGAGAGTGTATTGACCACAGCTTACATTTTTACATTTTGTATATAATACAAACACTTTAAAAATTCGAATATCACAAATTTATAATTTTAAACTACAACTGTAGTCCAACATAATATTAATATCGTTATTTATTTATAACATATCAAATCATTAAAGGTAAACACTTTCATATTATTACATACACATTACCAAATATTAAAGATAAACAGACAACATATCGTGAAGCACTTTACATATAACATCAGGCATACACTGGGTTGAGAATAGTGTTTCCATGGTTTCGAAGTTGTGAGTGAGTCTTAGATGTTGTGTGAGTGAACAATTATGGACTACACACACACACACACACACACACACACACACACACACACACACACACACACACACACACACACAATTGTTCGTATAAAATCTACAGCGGACCTCCAATAGCTATCTTGGTATTCAATTACAGTATATTAACACGAGCTACATTACCAGGGACAGGCTATGTGTTTGGCCTGTCTATTATACTGTATAGTCACAATGAATTATACTGTATAGTCACAATGAATTATACTGTATAGTCACAATGAATTATGATTGCTTTGTATGCTATAAGATGAGTAAAAAGTGTTTTCTTAAGGGAGGTCACCGGCATTTTTTGATCTTTCTCTCCTTTTCTCTCTTTCTCTGGCTTGTATCCATTCGGCCATATTCAGCCAACTGTTTTAAGACTTTTATCCCCATCCAGGTGTCGATATCTTCCTGGCGAGCGATAGCGAGCCAGCATTGTATGGAGAAATCCGGCTTCGCCGGAGACATTTTTCTATCGAAAAATGTACAAATTTAGCTTGCTCTCAAAACAAAAATATACATATGCTGGCTCGCTACCACTCACCAGGCAAATATTAACACCTCGATGGGGGTAATTAACGTCTTAAAACAGTAGGCTGAATGGGGCCGAATGGGTACAAGCCAAAGAGAGAGGGAGAGAAAGAAAACAAAGCGAGGTGGGCCCCCGTTAATGCATATTAGTTTCATGAGATAATATTAACTGCCACTTCCCTCCGTCATCACATACAATAATAACAATAATTATGTGTTCCGTAAACGAGCATAATATATCCAAACACGTCTATTAGATACTACTGATTATAGGAATCATAAGGTTCATGTTCAGGCTACAGGAAGCATTCTCCTAAGTCTAGTGTATGGCTGTGATCAATAGAAGAAAATACTAGTTTGTCCATGACGTTATGTATTTGTATTGGATATTACGGGTAGATCAGGTACAGCATATTATAGCCATCTGTTTTTTTTATTTTTTTTTTTTTATGTAAATGTGGGAGACAAAGGGTAGAACTGCCTGTGTCGAGTGCCTCCCCCAGAGTGAAAGAGTGACAGGGCTCAAGGAATGTTCGAGCCAAAATACCTGGACACACGGAGTTTGAAGCAATTTAAGTCATAGAAGGAGGGAAAGATGGATTCAGGGAAAGTTTTAGAGCTCAGCTGTTTAATAGAAGAAAGATTGGGAATATCGTTTCACTCTTATGTTGGAGAGTTGTACAGAGTAGGGGTGGGATTATGTTGCAAGACGGGTGCTACGTACTCTACGTAGAGGAGGTGGCATACTCTGAGAGAGCTCTGACGACCACTGATTATTATAATATATAACGGTAGAATAGCGAGAGATATGCAACATTGCGGCGAAGAGAGAGAGAGAGATTGCAGAGAGTCTGTGATTGGACGGTAGTTAATGAGACGAAAGGCTTTCTTTTATACTGTATTTTGTCAAGAAGTGTTGTGTGAGAGGATCCTCCCCACACATGCGAACAATCTACTATAAAAAGGGCATTTTCTGTGAGTTTGTCTGTCTGTTTGTTCACGTTCGTTCACCAACTACTCCCTCAGTTTTCAAGAAGGAGAGCTCATACTTGCCATGCACACTAAGGGGGTGTCAACATAGGTCTTAAGCAAATATTTGTTTTGTTTCCTCACCCCCCAGGGGGAAGGGAACAGAGCCCCCCCCCCAAAAAAAAAAAAAAAAAAGAAAAAAAAAAAAGATGGACAGCCCATACTTCAATTTTCCCCTGGGTAGCGCTAGGTACCTAAGTTAGTACTCAATAGATGGACGAACTGTGCCCCTGTACGGAGAAAGAAACTGTGCAGGGGTAAAGAACCCCCAGATGCGGTTGAGCACATCCAGTTTCTGGGAAGTTGTTTTTAGCAAGAGTGGTAATATGGTCTTTTCAAAAGAGATCAGAAGAAAAAGAGACACCGAGAATACTGACAGAAGATGAACGGTTGATTTGTGACTTGTTGAAGTATAAGAGATTGGACCTGTGGGAGTTCTTGACAGGTCGATAAATGTAGAAATTGTGTTTTGGAAGCATTGAAAGCAACAAGATTTTCTCTGCCCCAATTGGAAGTGATTGATAGATTAGAAGATAAGTGTTCTATGGCTTCATTACATAAGTTTCTGAGAGATTGCTTGCTGGAGCGTTCTGGAAAACTAGTTGAATAGTGTAAGGTAGAGTCATCAGCATATGAATGAATATGACTGGAGGTACAGTTGAGAAGATCATTAATGAGTATTCGAAAGAAAACTGGAGATAGGACAGAAGCTTGAGGAAGACCGGAGTTGATAAGTTGAGGAATTGAACGATGGGCGTCCACAACCGCAGCTATGGAACGTCCAGAAAGGAAATTAGAGATAAAGGCAAAGATGGAGGGATAGATACCGAAGGAGGGTAGATTTGAAATTAGATATTTGTGCCAGACTCTATTAAGGCCTTCGATATGTCTAGCGCAATATAAAAGGTCTCACCGAAGTCCCAAGAGGAGGATGACCAAGAGTTAGTAAGTATTGAAAGAAGATCACCAGTAGAGCGACTCCTAGGGAAGCCATACTCGCGATCTGAGAGTAGATTATGAGAAGAGAGATGCTAAGACATTTTGAAGTAAGAATAGTTTTAAAAACTTTGGAGATGCAAGAAATGAGAGCAATTGGACGATAGTTGGAGGGTTGAGAGCGATCACCCTTCTTTGGGACAGGTTGAATAAGAGAAAACTTCCATGTAATGCGTTTGCGTTATATACATATTCTGACAAACATCTTGAAACGAGACGGGTCTATATTCTTATTTACCCCGCTCATTTCGATGTTGTCTTTCCTAATGTGAATATATTCGTCTGATGATTGCCAAAATTAATGAAGAATGGGATAACTATGATCTACTGAATGTGAGCCATTCGGTGTTGTGGAAATTTTCCCATTCATATGTATATGTCCTATGTGGGCACCTATGTTACGAAGTATTGTAATGTACTACATAATGTTTGTAATATATAATGTCTATAGCAGAGGAATCAATATTATTTGAATATAATCATATATTTGTTGGAGGACCTTGACTTAACACACTCTGTAATTGATTGTAATTTATCAATCAAATTAAAATATTTCCTATATATATCCTTCTTTCTAGTTCCCCAAATTACGTTCTAATTCTAGACAAAGTTGAAAGGAAGGCCTTTCGTATCATTAACTCCCGTCCACTCACCAACTCTCTGCAATCTCTCTCTCTCCGCCGCAATGTTGCATCTCTCTCGCTATTCTATCGCTACTATAATAATCAGTGTTCCTCAGAGCTATCCCAGTGCATACCACCTCCTTTACGTAGGGCACGTGGTACCCGTCTTGCAACTCAATCCCACCCCTACTCTGTGCAACTCTCCAACCCAAGAGTGAAACGTTACTCTCAAACTTTCTTCTACTCAACAGCTGAGCTCTGGAACTCTCTCCCAGAATCAGTCTTTCCCTCTTCCTATGACTTAAATTGCTTCAAACTCCGTGTGTCCAGGCATTTTGGCTCGAACGTCCCTTGATTTTGGCCCTGTCACTCTTTCAACTATGGGGGAGGCACTCGCTATAGGCAGTTATGCCTTTTGCCTCCCTCAATCACATAGACAAAAAAAAAAGAAAAAAAAAAAAAGAAAAGGAACTCAACTTGACCCGAGGCACCACTATCTTCACCTCAGAGTATATAATAGAGATGTGTAGGGTATTTCTGTGATCCTCGGGTAATGCTCACCTTTCTGAGGGTCCTGACAACACAGTACCAAGGTGGAAGGTCCACTTTAAAGGCTGATTAATTTGCATCATTCACAGGTGAATAATAAGCCAAATAGATCTCCATATAAGGTCTGGGAACGGGGATATTACCAACATGTTTAAATAACTAGAAACATTGATAGCTACATCATGTGTATGCACCACACTCACCTCATATAACTAGAAACATAGCTAGCTACATCATGTATATGCACCACACTCACCTCATATAACTAGAAACATTGCTAGCTACATCATGTGTATGCACCGCACTCACCTCATATAACTAGAAACATAGCTAGCTACATCATGTGTATGCACCACACTCACCTCATATAACTAGAAACATTGCTAGCTACATCATGTGTATGCACCACTCACCTCATATAACTAGAAACATTGCTAGCTACATCATGTGTATGCACCGCACTCACCTCATATAACTAGAAACATTGCTAGCTACATCATGTGTATGCACCACACTCACCTCATATAACTAGAAACATTGCTAGCTACATCATGTGTATGCACCACACTCACCTCATATAACTAGAAACATTGCTAGCTACATCATGTGTATGCACCACACTCACCTCATATAACTAGAAACATTGCTAGCTACATCATGTGTATGCACCACACTCACCTCATATAACTAGAAACATTGCTAGCTACATCATGTGTATGCACCACACTCACCTCATATAACTAGAAACATTGCTAGCTACATCATGTATACGCACCACACTCACCTCATATAACTAGAAACATTGCTAGCTACATCATGTGTATGCACCACACTCACCTCATATAACTAGAAACATTGCTAGCTACATCATGTGTATGCAACACACTCACCTCATATAACTAGAAACATTGCTAGCTACATCATGTGTATGCACTACACTCACCTCATATAACTAGAAACATTGCTAGCTACATCATGTGTATGCACCACACTCACCTCATATAACTAGAAACATTGCTAGCTACATCATGTGTATGCACCACACTCACCTCATATAACTAGAAACATTGCTAGCTACATCATGTGTATGCACTACACTCACCTCATATAACTAGAAACATTGCTAGCTACATCATGTGTATGCACCACACTCACCTCATATAACTAGAAACATTGCTAGCTACATCATGTGTATGCACCACACTCACCTCATATAACTAGAAACATTGATAGCTACATCATGTGTATGTACTACACTCACCTCATATAACTAGAAACATTGCTAGCTACATCATGTGTATGCACCACACTCACCTCATATAACTAGAAACATTGCTAGCTACATCATGTGTATGCACCACACTCACCTCATATAACTAGAAACATTGATAGCTACATCATGTGTATGCAACACACTCACCTCATATAACTAGAAACATTGCTAGCTACATCATGTGTATGCACCACACTCACCTCATATAACTAGAAACATTGCTAGCTACATCATGTGTATGCACTACACTCACCTCATATAACTAGAAACATTGCTAGCTACATCATGTGTATGCACCACACTCACCTCATATAACTAGAAACATTGCTAGCTACATCATGTATACGCACCACACTCACCTCATATAACTAGAAACATTGATAGCTACATCATGTGTATGCACCACACTCACCTCATATAACTAGAAACATTGCTAGCTACATCATGTGTATGCACCACACTCAACTCATATAACTAGAAACATTGCTAGCTACATCATGTGTATGCACCACACTCACCTCATTATAAACAAAATAAACACAAAAATAAAAAATAAATAAATAAATAAAAATAAAGTAGATGTGCAGTTTTCGCAATAAAACAAAACATGAATAAATATATATATAAACTGCACACCCAACTCTGCGACCTAGAATTCTTAAATTGTATTTTAATCTCTTTTGCAATAACGGTTGATATATCTACGCACACATATATGTATGTATGTATATATATGTATGTATATATATATATATATATACCGGTGTATATATATATATATATATATATATATATATATATATATATATATATATATATATATATATATATATATATATATATAAACCGGTATATATATATATATATATATATATATATATATATATATATATATATATATATATATATATATATATATATATATATACTGTATATATACTGTATATATATATATATATATATATATATATATATATTCTTTGTGTAAATGGGCAGATTTTCTTTCAAGCATATTTCATTGAAAGTTATGGCAAGTTTATTATTGGTAAGCCTCTTGTCAGCTGCTTCTCTATTTCTGAGAGCATTCTTGCCTTCCACAGAAAGTTGTCTGATGACAACATCAGACAACTTCCTGTGGAAGGCAAGAATGCCTCCCCCAAAGACGTACCTCTTTCAAGATAAATTTGCACGTTTTTCGGTAGAAACATTTCCTGGCCGAAGATCAGTTTCTCTTAAGTTACAGGCTCGCTATCGCTCGCCAGGAAAAAAACGAAACCTAAAGGGGACGAAAGGTCTTATATTGACGTAAGAATGGAACGAAAGCTCTTAAAATCGCTAAACTAATGGAACGAACGTCTTAAAATCTGAAAACTAATGGTGCTAAATATGAGGAATAAGAGGGACCCTAAAAGCTGCCCATCTCCCCTTAACAGCGGGTTCCTATTCAATGCTAGGGTAACACAGACGTAGGCTATTCAATGCTAGGGTAACACAGACGTAGGCTATAGACTCAGGCAGAGAGACTCCCCAAACGTCCGGCCTCGTCCAGGATTTGACCTCATAACCCGCCACACTTTTTTTGTTCTATGTGAGTGAGGGAGACACAAGGCATAACTGCCTGTAGCAAGTGCCTCCGCCAGAGTTGAAAGCGTGACAGGGCCAAAATCAAGGGACGTTCGAGCCAAAATGCCTTAAGACACGGAGTTTGAAGCAATTTAAGTCATAGGAAGAGGGAAAGACTGATTCTGGATGAGAGTTCCAGAGCTCAACTGATGAATAGAACAAATGAGAATAACGTTTCACTCTTGGGTTGGAGAGTTGCACATAGTAGGGGTGGGATTGTGTGCAAGACTGGTTCTATGTGCTCTACGAAGAGGGGGTGGTATACACTGAGAGAGCTCTGAATCACACTGATTATTGTAATAGCGATAGCATAGTGGGAGAGATGCAACATTGCGGCGAAGAGAGAGAGAGAGAGAGAGACTGCAGAAAATTGGTGAGTGGACGTGAGTTAATGAGACGGAAGGCTTTCTTTTTTACTTTGTCTAGAAGTGCTGTGTGAGAGGACCCTCCCCACACATGTGAACAATACTCAATACACGGATGCACTATGCCTCTGTATAGTACAAGAAGCTGCGCAGGGGTAAACAAAACCTGGAGGCGGTTGAGCACACTCAGGTTCTGGGAAGCTGTTTTAGCTAGAGTGGTAATACGATCTTTCCAAGAGAGATCAGAAGAAAAAGAGACACCAAGAATATTAAGAGAAGATGAAGGGTTAATTTGTATGTTGTTGAAGAGTAGGTCTTTGTTTTCTGGAAGGGGGCGACGAGTAGACAGATGGTGAAATTGAGTTTTGGAAGCATTGAAAGTAACAAGATTTTCTCTGCCCCAATTATAGATAGTAGAGAGATCAGAAGATTGGTGTTTGATGGCCTCCTTACGTGAGTTTTGGAGTTCCTACTACACAAACTGCTTTTCCACTCAACATTTATCCTCAAAACTGGTCTGGCAGCATATATGTGGTCAAACATATACAGTATAACATTTCGGTCACCTAAATTCACCTATCATCAGTCTAGTTTCCGATATCGTTGCAAAATATTCCAGAAATATAGCCAGAAAAATGTTGATCATCGAATGTTGGCTATAAAAGCTGTCGTGTGATATCGGCTTAAGGTTGGGTTACGATAGTTTACGCCGAAATATCTATAAAATAATCTAGGCTTTGCTACAAGTAAGAGGAGGTTAAGAGGTGATGGCTGATTTTTTCCGGCCCCCTTTCTCCTTCATGCTTAGCCCCATTAGTTTTCAGATTTTAAGACGTTTGGCCCATTAGTTTGGCGATTAAATATTAAATACGACTTATGTGGTGAGCCTCTTTTTAAGGGTTAAGAGAAAAACAAATATCAGACATCTCTAATCCACCGCCAACTGACCTGTAGGAGGACAGCGAAGACTGTGTGGAGCTGCAGGGGATAAAAGACTTCCTAAATGGATAAAAAACACCATCTGAGGAGGAGCACTTTATTGACAACGTTTCGCAGATAGCTCTTTCAGGTCACTCTGCGAAACGTCAATAAAGTGCTCCTCCTCAGATGGTATTTTTTATCCATTCTGTCTACTTTTAAAAGTACCGCTCAACTTCCTATATCCCCAAGATGATTACTTCGAGCATCTATGTCGTGTTTTTTTTTTTTTTTTTTTTTTTTCTATGTGATTGTGGGAGGCAAAAGGCAGAATTGCCTATAGCGAGTGCCTCCCCCATAGTTGAAAGAGTAACAGGGCCAAAATCAAGGGACGATCGAGCCAAAATGCCTGGACACACGGAGTTTGAAGCAATTTAAGTCATAGGAAGAGGGAAAGACTGATTCTGGGAGAGAGTTCCAGAGCTCAGCTGTTGAGTAGAAGAAAGTTTGAGAGTAACGTTTCACTCTTGGGTTAGAGAGTTGCACAGACTAGGGGTGGGATTGAGTTGCAAGACAGGTACCACGTGCCCTATGTAAAGGAGGTGGTATGCACTGGGAAAGCTCTGAGGAACACTGATTATTATAGTAGCGATAGAATAGCGAGAGAGATGCAACATTGCAGTGGAGAGAGAGAGATTGCAGAGAGTTGGTGAGTGGACGGGAGTTAATGATACGAAAGGCCTTCCTTTCAACTTTGTCTAGGAGAGCGGTGTGAGAGGAACCTCCCCACACGTGAACAATACTCAATACAAGGACGCACTATGCCCCTGTACAGAGCAAGAAGCTGTGTTGTGGAAAAGAACCCCCTAAGGCGGTTGAGCACACCCAGCTTCAGGGAGGCTGCCTTAGCAAGACTGGTAATATGGTCCTTCCAAATGAGAACAGAAGAAAAAGAGACACCAAGAATATTGAGAGAAGATGAAGGGTTTATTTTTGTATTGTTGAAGAATAAGGGATAGTCCGCTGGGCGATCCTGACGGGTAGATAGATGGAGAAATTGGGTTTTGGGAGAAATTAAAGGTAACAAAGTTTTCTCTGCCCAAATTGGAAATAGTATTTAGATCAGAATTTAAGAGTTCTATGGCTTCATTACGTTTGTCGTTAAGGAATTGCTGGCTGGGGCGTTCTGAAAAACTAATGGAGTAGTTAGTGTAAGGTTGAGTCGTCTGCGTATGAATGGATGGGAATTAAGGTACAGTTAACCCTTTGGCTGCGGCTATGTTTGGGCTATTTAGGGCATATTCAGGCACTCCTGAATGATAAATCAAGCATCTGCATTAAATTCAGCCGAAAACTAGGCGAAAATAGCTTCAAAATTACACCAGAACGGACCGTGTACGTGGTCTGGTTCACTCGCAGTGGTCCCAGTGAAACGCGGGAACCCCGCTATTATGTAACACTCGCTCGCTTGGCTACACTGACGAGAGAGACAGAGAGAGACTCGCCCGAGACACAGCCTAGCTCAGTGAGCCGCTCGGTGCTCTGAGGGTCGTAGGTGGGCCCCTCACGCTCCCACCCACTGACACTCGATTTTTACCTTTTTTACTGGCTTTTAAAGCCTGGAAATTGCTGTAACTTGCCAAAACATTCCAGAACGTCACCCGCAGCGAAAGGGTTAAGGAGATCATTTATAAAAATTAGAAAGAGAATAGGAGATAGGACAGAGCCCTGAGGAACACCAGAGTTTATAGGGTGAGGAAGTGAACAATGGCCATCCACAACCGCGGCTATGGAGCGGCCGGAAAAAAAATTAGAGACAAAGGCACAGATGGAGGGATAGAAACCGAAGGAGGGTAGTTTAGAAATTAAGGATTTGTGCCAGACTCTATCGAAAGCTTTCGATATGTCTAGTGCAATAGAAAAAGTCTCACCGAAGTCCCGAAAGGAGGATGACCAAGAGTTAGTGAGATATGAAAGAAGATCACCAGTAGAGCGACCCTTAAGGAAGCCATACTGGCGATCTGAGAGCAGATTATGAGAAGAGAAATGCTTAAGAAATTTAGAAGCAAGAATAGTTTCAAAACTTTAGAAAGACAAGAGATGAGAGCAATTGGACGATAGTTGGAGGGTTGAGAGCGGTCACCCTTCTTTGGGACAGGTTGAATGTGAGCAAACTTCCAGCATGAAGGGAAGACGTTAGAGGATAGACAGAGACGAAAGAGTTTGCCTAGGCAGGGAGTCAGCACGGAAGCACAGTTTTTGAGAACAACAGGAGGAATACCGTCCGGACTGTACGCCTTATTAGTGTTAAGCCCAGAGAGGGTAGAAAGTACATCTTTAGAAGAGATTAGGATATTAGGCATAAGTAAGAGAGAGGAGGGTGGAGAGGGAGGAATAGCACCGGAATCATCCAAGGTGGAGTTTCTAGCAAAAGTTTGAGCGAAGAGTTTAGCTTTGTCAGAGGAAGAAGTGATGGTTGTACCATCAGAGTGGGAAAGGGGAGGGAAAGACGAGGAAGAGAAATTGTTGGAGAGGTTTTTGGCTAGATGCCAGAAAGCTTGGGAAGAGCTAGAGTTGGATAGTTCAGTAAATTATTATTGATGAAAGAGTGTTTGGCAAGTCGAAGAACAGATTTGGCTTGATTCCGGGCAGAAACATAGGAAGAATGAGAGTCTTGAGTTTTAAGGCGACGGTACCGTTTGAATGCTTCCTCCTTATTGCGGACAGCAGTAGAACAGGCGTGAATAAACCACAATTTTTTGGCATTAGTCTGAGAGAAATAGAATGGAATGTATGCTTCCATGCCCGATAGGATTACCTCGGTAATGCGTTCAGCACTCTCCGAGGGTCCCTGGCCACGGAAGCAGAAATAATTCCATAGGAAATCAAAGAAGTACTGCCGGAGAGCCTCCCAATCGGCAGTGCCAAAGTGCCACAAGCGTCGCCGGCTAGGAGGATCGGGTGGTCGTACTGGAGAGATAGGACAGGTGACAGAGATAAGTTTATGGTCGGAGGAGCCCAAAGGAGAGAAAAGATCGACAGTATAAGAAGAAGGGTTAGAAGTTAGAAACAAGTCAAGAATGTTGGGCCGATCTCCGATGCGATCCGGGATACGGGTGGGAGTGGCAGGAGGAGCTACGCAGAACTATATGTGAGTGGCAGAAAGACTCCCCCAAATCCAATCAAAGCTAAAACCCTGGAAGAGAGAGCTAGCCTACGGAAAAGTCATCTTCAGGAGAGAGCCAGCAGCACGACGCCCCTAGCCAATGACGAAAGGGAAGCAACCTAGAAAATGGCCCCCTGAACCCCTGACCCCTATTAACATTTCCCTTGGTTGCCCTTTATTCAATACACTCTCGGATGCCATCATGGCAGGCTGAGCCCCTCCCCTAATATACCCAGACACCAACGCCCTTTGTATAGCCTACTTCTCCATGACAATTATGTGATAATTTCCCTAGTTGTCGTAAACTTCCCCTGTAGATGGCTGGGCCGATACCACCACAGTATTCAGCCTACAGACTCCCCCATCTTGGAAGAATAGACTCGCCAAGGTCAACAAGGGACGAGGAGGAGTAGCCGCCTATGCGACAGGACACATTTGGCAAGGATCACTGAGCATCTGTCCCAAGGCTATGAGCACAGCTAGATGAAATTAATCCCTCAGTTGACCTGATAGCCAGCCAGCCCACCCTACTAGGCATATACAAGGAGTTGCTAGGAACTGTCATGGTCTCCCCACTCCTCAAATTCCTATGTACAGGTATACTGTATTAACTTGTCGAGTGTGTAAAGATTGTATTAACCTGTGTATGTCTTTTGTACAATATATTATATTCTGTGTTCATATATTTGTCTTTTTCTCTCCCAGTTAATATAATAATAATATATGCCATACTAATATAGGCACTTAAATATGAAACTTGTGTTTCATATATTTACAAAGATGAGATTGTTTTAAGTAAAATGGGTCTGGCGTATAGGAACTAGTGAGTGTTCGGTATTTTCCTATTCTTGCACTATACTTATATACTTATAAACTTATATATATGTAAAGTTGACCGCATACATGCTGAACGTAGCACAGACGTTGTGAGGTCTAACTTTATTGAGCAACATAATTGGTTAATGCATAGTAGTAAAATGAATATACGATCTTCCCACATCCAGCAATATTACAAAAAGGACAAATATTATATTTACATTCACATTATCAAGAAACCTCAGCGCCTTGAATCCTATCACTCTTCAGCTCACGTGCTCCAGGTTTATCTGTTAACTACTCAACTTAAGGGGACATGGGCTGTTTTTCTGGTGCTTACCCCAATAGTTTTCAGATTTTATGACGTTTAGCTTGGCGATTTAAATACCTTTTGCCCCATTTCGTTGTCAATTTTAAGACCTTTCGTGCCATTTAGGTGTCGATTTTTTCCTGGCGAGCGATACCGAGCCTGTAATCTTAAGAGTAACTGGCCTTCGGCCGGGAAATTTTTCTACCGAAAAATGTACAAATTAATTTAGAAGGGGGATCTGATGGATGTTTTTTTAAGTTTGATGGATGTCCAGAGAGAAACTAAAAAAAAAAAAAAAAAAAAAATGAAAAAATCTAGCAAAAAGTGAACCATCCTAAACCTAACATAGCACAACGACCCAGTATTTATCTATATCCTATCTATGGAGAGTACACTAGGGCTGAGTATTGTATTCATTATCACGATTATACACCATACATGCTGGAAATTATGCCAGGTTAATTATTTATAAAGAATAATTTATTAAGCAAGGTTAATTATTTATAAAGAATCATTTATAAAGAATACATCATAAAGAGGCTGAGATAGCTTTCGAGGACAAGGATGGGGGATGATGATTAGGAAGTAAACAAAAAGTGAACGAAACAAGAAAGAGATGGGAGAAGCCAGAGGATGAAGAACAACGAAGATAAACAGAAGAGGAGGAGGAGAGAGAGGGAAGAAGGATAATTATAAAGAAGAAAAGAACGCAGACGAAAAAGATGATTCGCCCAAAAGATGTGGGAGGAATACGAAGATAACACAAACCAGAAGAGAAAGAACCAGAAGAATAAACAATAGGCAAGTATGAAGAGGGTACCAGCATCAGTCATCAGCTTAATAAGGGGAGGCAGACCGTTTCTCTGGACCCCCTTCTCCCTAATGTTTAGCCCCACTAGTTTTGAGATTATAAGACGTTCGGCCCATTAGTTTGGCGATTTTTAAAAATTTCGCACCATTTAGTTGTCAATTTTAAGACCTTTCGCGCCATTTAGGTGTCGATTTTTTCCTGGCGAGCGATAGCGAGCCTGCAATTTTAAGAGGAACCGGCCTTTGGCCGGAACATTTTCTACCGAAAAATGTACACATTTATCTTGAAGGGAGGGTATAGGGGGTGTTTTCTAAGCTTGATGGAGGTCTAGGGAGGAAACTAAATAAATACATGAATAAATGAATTAATTGACCAAACAAACGGCCAGTCTCCCCTTAAGGCCACAGGTAGCTATTTCGTAAACGTTGCAGGGATAATATTTTGCGAGGTGATAGGCATCCGAGTCCAATCAAATTAATTGTGGGTACCTCAGTCGCCTGCAGAAGTGGTGTTGGGGCTTTTTGGTTCCTGCTTTAAGGGAGCCCACCTCGCTTGTTTTCTCTTTCTCTCCCTCTCTCTTTGGCTTGTATCCATTCGGCCCCATTCAGCCTATTATTTTAATAGGTTTACCTATGGTATGGTGGTGGAGTGGTCTTGCCACTGGTCTGGTAATCCAAAGGTCCCAGGTTCAAATCCCGATGTATCAATGGGAAGATATTATTGGGATGGAATTTGTGCTGTACCTAGTATCAGTGCATTACCACAAGCCCACCGAAACGTCAATAAAATACCCTCATTGTTCCCTGATTAAATAGCACTGTATGAATATTCCCATATTCAAAATATGCTATAGGGGTGCAATGCCTGGTGAGTTATCTGCTCAACAGGTGGCGTTGTGTGTGTGTGTAAGTGTGAAAGTCCGAGTGTAGGGGGTGAGACAGTGAAGCACGGGAACGAGGTGGCTTCAGAGATGGGGTCGTTTCGCCGTGCCTCATGTGAAGGCAAGATGGCAGGTGCTCGTTGTACTCTACATGCTTCACATGTCTCACTCCCTAGACTGGAACAAGACCTCACGGGCTTCACTGTTCATTGTAAAGCGGTGAATGTTAAGGCTCTCAGCCTATGTGCGAGAGGAAGTAAGTTGGAATATAGAAAAAAAAAAAACAACAACAACCCAGGTGTCAATATTGTCCTGGCGAGCGGTAGCGAGCCAGCATATGCACTATATATTTTTGTTTTGACAGCAAGCTAAATTTGTACATTTTTCGATAGAAAAATGTCTCCGGCAAAGCCGGATTTCTCCATACAATGCTGGCTCGCTATCGCTCGCCAGGAAGAAATCGACACCTGGATGGGGATAAACGTCTTAAAACAGTTGGCTGAATGGGGCCGAATGGATACAAGCCAGGGAAAGAGAGAAAAGGAGAGACAGATAAAAAAAAGCCGGTGACTCCCCTTTAACTCAAGTTGTTTTAGGTATAAGATCAATGTAGCCATATATATATATATATACACCTGAATGAAGGGTTTAAAACACCTGGGATATACACACATATAGTATAAACCATTAATATGAACATTAGTGTATATATAAACCATTAATATGAACATTAGTGTATATATAATAGTTATGGGTCTGGGTCTTTGGATACGATTGCAGACTTGTGGATAAATCTAATATAATTCAATTACAACTATGAGCTGCGTTTTCTTATTAAGTTAAGGGGACACTGACTGCTTTTTTGGCTTATAAATTCATGCATTCATAAATTCTTAGTTTCCTCGCTAGACATCCCTCAAACTTAGAAAACCTCCCCTAGACCTCCCCCCCCCCCCTCAAGATAAAGTTGTAAATTTTTCGGTAGAAAAATGTACTGGCCGAAGGCTGATTCCTCTTACAATTACAGGCTCGCTATCGCTCGCCAGGAAAAAATCGACACCTAAATGGTACGATATGTCTTTACATTTAAAACGAATTGGGACGAAAGGTCTTAAAATCGCCAAATAAATGGGCCGAACGTCTAAAAATCTAAAACAAAATGGGACTAAACAAGAGGGAGGAAGGAGACCAGAAGAACGACCCTTAAATATTTGTTTACTGAATATCTACAAGAATGATGATTGGCTCACACGCAGCCTACCAGCACAACTTTGTTATGCAGTTATTACTCTTAAAACTTAAAGGCAAACTTTAATTCGGAGTTATGAAGGTGATGCTCAACTACTGACACCAACTGTACATTCTTCCTACCCCCATAAGTCGTATCTTCAATAGGGGGGGCCACCGTTTTTTTTTTTTTTTTTCTCCTTTTCTCTTTCCCTGGCTTGTATCCATTCGGCCCCACTCAGCCTACTGTTTTAAGACGTTTATCCCCATCCAGGTGTAATTTTCTTCCTGGCGAGCGATAGCGAGCCAGCATTGTATGGAGAAATCCGGCTTCGCCGGAGAAAATTTTCTATCGAAAAATGTACAAATTTAGCTTGTTGTCAAAACAAAAATATATATATGCTGGCTCGCTACCGCTCGCCAGGAAAATATTAAAACCTGGATGGGGGTGAGCGTCTTAAAACAGTAGGCTGAATGGGGCCGAATGGATACAAGCCAAAGAGAGAGGGAGAGAAAGAAAAAAAAAAGCGAGGTGGGCTCCCTTAATATTTCTCGTAAACCCTGCCGGCTGAGTGTCGGTAATAAATCCATACGAGCATGGTTCTTAGGTCGGCCAGGAAATTGTAATTATCATTCAGGTGATTCAGGTCCCGATACAAGGCTGGCAATCTGAGTTAAGGCTGGAGTGAACTTGATATCCTGTTATTAAGGGGAGATTGTAACTAACGAGTTTTTTTTTCTGGACCCCCTTTTACCACATGATTAGTCCCGTTAGTTTTGAAATTTTAAGACGTTCGCCCCATTAGTTTGGCGATTCTAAGATTCTTCGCCCCATTGCTGTGAAATTTAAGGCGTTTTGTGCCATCTAGGTGTCGGTATTTACCTGGCGAGCCATAGCAAGCCTGTAATTTAGGAGCAAACGGCCTTCGGGCGGGACATTTTTCTGCCGAAAACATTACAATTTGTGGTTTGTTTTATCTTGGGAGTGTTTTTTTTTTTTTTTTTTTTTTTTTTTTAGCTTGATGGAGGTCTAGGGAACCAACTAAAAACCTCCCCTTAAGTTTATAACACATGAGAGCCACCTTGGTATCGTGTTGTAGTCCACGGGCCAGGGGGATAATCGGTCCTTCAGAGAAAGATTGTTTTTCTATATACTTATCAATCTACAAAACTGTTTTTTAAAGGAAGCCCACCTCGCTTTTCTTCTCTTTCCCTCCCTCTCTCTTTGGTTTGTATCCATTCGGCCCCATTCAGCCTACTGTTTTAAGACGTTTACCCCCATCCAGGTGTCAATATTTTCCTGGCGAGCGGTAGCGAGCCAGCATATATATATTTTTGTTTTGACAGCAAGCTAAATTTGTACATTTTTCGATAACAAAATATCTCCGGCAAAGCCGGATTTCCCCATACAATGCTGGCTCGCTATCGCTCGCCAGGAAGAAATCGACACATGGATGGGGATAAACGTCTTAAAACAGTTGGCTGAATGGGTCCGAATGATTAAAAGCCAGTGAAAGAGAGAAAAGGAGAGAAAGATAAAAAAAAAAAAGCCGGTGACCCCCCTTAATCCTTACGAGGGTGTTCATTTGTAAACCCAGTGCACACCAAATTAACCCCTTCACCACAATGACGTTTGAATCATCACATCCTGGTTACCACCAGACGATTTTCTTTAGTAGCGTATAATCTATCTCTAGGACTCGAAGGGGTAAATCCGACCTCAATAATTATACCCTCTTGAATTATTATGTTTGCTCCACCAACCAACTTCACTTCTAAACCCAATTAATGAAATCAACAAATACATGTGGCACTCCAAGGACTCGAACCTAGGATACTCACATCGAAATTCCGCGCACATATGCATTACGCTATCAAGACATAGGTCCTTAATCTTAAGGGGAGATCTCCACTCGAGGGATTTTTTTCTTGACCCCTTTCTCCCTCATGTTTAGCCCCATTGATTTTGATATTATAAAACGTTTGCCCCATTATTTTAGCGATTTTAAGAACTTTCACCCCATAATTAGACCTTTCGTGCCATTCAGGTGTCAATTTTATCCTGGCGAGCGATAGCGAGCCTGTAATCAAAGAGGAATCGGCCTTCGGCCGGGACATTTTTCTACCGAAAAATGTACAAATTTATCTTGAAAGGGACTCAAGGGGGTGTAATTTTAAGCTTGATGGAGGTCTAGGGAACAAACTAAATACCTCCCCTTAAACTGTTGAAAAATCATCGAATTTTAGCCAGAATCAGAGGTAAAAAAACCGACATCGCGCTGGAGGGGTTAACCAAAAATTATATACTCCGAAAATATTTACAGCTACCCAAAGTACATATAATTTAAAGCTACCCAAAGTACATATAATTTACGGCTACCCAAATTATATAATTTACGAAACTTCCATTAGTAAATCTTGAAATTCCAATATATACAAGGTTTCACTCCCTTCCAAAAGCCTTTCGTAATCATAATTAAAATGGAACTGCCATCCTTTGAGCCACCATAATAATTACCGGTACTGATACTCCATACAATTAACCCCTTTATTACCTAGATTTCCTTACGAGATTAATTTGTACATTTTTCGGTAGAAAAATTTCACGGCCAAAGGCCGGTTCCTCCACAATTACAGGCTCGCTATCGCTTGCCAGGAACAAATCGACACCTACATGGCACGAAAGGTTTTGAAATTGACAAACCAATGGGGCAAACGTCTTAAAATGTCAAAACTAATGGGGATAAGCATGAGGAAGAAAGGCTACCAGAAAACAGCCCATCTCCCCTTAAACACAAACTCAGCTTTCTCAATGGTGTCGTGCAAGTCACTAAAGCCGGTATCACACGAGAGCTTTTATACTCAACATTCCTTGATCAACATTTTTCTGGCAACATTTAGGGAGTATTTTGCACTGGTATCGGAAACTAAGACTGCTGGTAGATAAATTTAGGTAACCGACATAATATGTTAAATTTTAAACCTCAGAAGCTGCCAGACCAGTGTTGAGGATAAATGTTGAGGGGAAAAGCGCTCGTGTGATACCGGCTTAATTGTCTTCAACCTTCATTGATGGTTTCTATACCGGCAACGCATTTTATATTTTATTTTGGTTAATTATTATATTTTTTTCCACCAACTAACTTCACATCTAACTCAATTAATGATTATATTATTAAGTTTCGAAAGGGCCTCCAGCAGTTAACAGGCTTCGAACCATCTCACTTAACCCTGTTTGCTACCACAGATCCTTCTTAAACTGCACAAAAGCGACTAAATATAGCAAGAATACTGTTAAGGGAAGATTTCCACTTGAAGGATTATTTTCTGGATGCCTTTCTCCCTCATGTTTAGCCCCATTGCTTTTGAGATTTTAAGACCTTCGCCCTAGTAGTTTGGATATTTTTTTTTTTTTTGCCCCATTTCTGTCAATTTTAAGACCTTTCGTGCCATTAAGGTGTCGATTTTTTCCTGGCGAGCGATAGCGAGCCTGTAATTTAAGACCAACCGGCCTCCGGCCGGGACATTTTTCTACCGAAAAATGTACAAATTTTATCTTGAAAGGGGGTCTAGGGGATGTAATTTTAAGCTTGATGAAAAAGTAGGGAACAAACTAAATACCTCCCCTTAACCCGTACAGTGCCAGTGACGTCGTTTTAATCGTATTCTGTCAACTATTGGACGATTTTATTCAGCTCAGGAAGGACCTCTAGCAAATAACAAGGCTTCAAACTATCTCAATCAACTCTTATGACTATCACAGATCCTTTCTAAGCTGCATAATATCGTCTAAATATAGCTAGAATTAAACATAACACACGTCGCTGGCACTCAAAGGGTTAAAAAGACGTAGCAGGTACAGTAAGGGTTAATCTATAAGAAATTAACCTTATTGGTGCGGATATGCTATGTCAATATGATAAAACATTACACACGAGTACAAAGGAAAACAAGCAACGACAGATCTATTGGTTTACGAGGAAGTTTATATTGTATATACCTACCCTTGTTTTCACATAGACTTTACTGGTTTAGTTTATGGGAAAACAAAAGCATACCTATAGTTGAAAACAGAATATTAATATTGATTAATGATCTCGCTGCTCTATCTCTGCCATTGGTTACTTATTTTCCCAATAGTGGAACTGGTTTTACACAACGATACATTAAGGGGGGTGACCTGTTTTTGTTCTGTCCTTTTATATCTTTCTCTGGCTTGTATCCAAGTTGGGCCGTTTGGCCCCGCCCATTCAGCCTATCTATTGTTTTAAGACGTTTATCCCCATCCAGGTGTCAATATTTTAGTGGTGAGCGGTAGCGAGCCAGCATATTTTTTATTTTTGTTTGACACCAGGCTAAATTTGTACATTTTTCGATAGAAAAATGTCTCCGGCGAAGCCGGATTTCTTCATATAATGCTGGCTCGCTTGCCAGGAAGAAATCGACACCTAGATGGGGATAAACGTCTTAAAATAGTTGGCTGAATGGGGCCGAATGGTTACAAGCCAGATAAAAGGAAAAGAATAAAAAAAGCAAGTCACCCCCCTTAACCTAACTTAATAATTATAACCTTAGTTTGTTAGGTTAGGGTAGTTAGGTTATCTAAATATACATAAACTTATTTTTTTGCTTTCCTTAAAAACGTTTATCTTTTGCAATGTAGTTCTCATATTTAGTGTAGTATCAATGTGGTAGCAGGATTTCCTATGAAGAATGCATCCCCTAACACAAGTTCCTAGTGTGTGATATATGTCTTAGCAGAGTTCCTATGAGAAACAAAGTACATTTGGCAAAAAGAAAGTATGGGTGCTAGAAAAAGAGAAGTACAGAGACAAATTTCACAACGAAATGAAAGAAATTGAAAGAAGTGTTGGTACTAGGCCAGCTGACGTTGATAGCAAATATAACTTTATAGAATGCAGCCTCCTTGATGCCACAGACATAGCCTGTGGTAAAACTAAATGGCCGCCGAGACATAAGTTTTCCTGGTGGTGGAACAACAATGTCGAAACTGCAGTTAGAGAGAAGAAAATATGCTTCAAATTATGGAAGGAAGGTGGAAGCAGAGAAGAATACCTGACTGCCAAAAGTAATGCTAGAAAAGAGGTCTACAGGGCAAAGAAAACCATAGAGGATATTGCAATAGAACAAGTGTGTAGCACAAATAATAACAATGGGATTTATAAACTAGCTAGGAGTGTGAGGGACTGTAGCAAGGAAGCTGTGGGTGAATGATGTATAAATAATGAAGTAGTTTGACTGCTTAACACAAAAAAGGCACTTTATAAGAGATAGCTAAATGTGAAGTTTGCATAGAATAAAGAACAGATAAGTACTGCAGCCCCAATACAAGGCGCCTTTGATAGAGTGTGACACCGTGAACATTCATATAGATGGAATGAAGCCCGGGAAAGTTCCTAGGAGCTCGAGCATAGTTTCTGAGATCCTAAAGGCAGCTGAAGATATTTGTGTAAAATTGGTCACAGAGCTGATTAATGCCATCATAAGGAAGGAAACAATCCATGGTGCATGGCAGAAAAGTGTGATAATAAATATATAAAAAGGCAAGAGTGATTCCTTATGCCCCTTTCCCACTGGTGAGACAAGTCACGATTTCGTAGCCGAAACCAATAAATTGGCACATTCGTGACATGTCTCAACATCTCTCATAAAAAATCGTTTGACTCTCAAGGCCTCTCAGGCCTCGCAAGGGCCCTCGCGGGTCGTCCGTCGCCGTCGCACAATGTTCGCACAGTTCAAAATTTTGGACGAGGACTCACAATGATCGGTTACCCTCGCAAGCACATCGTCGACCATCGCCGAAGGGTTTCTGCAATCATCGATCATCTGCGACATCGGCGAGACATCGCGGAGTGTTTGCATAAACAAACCTTTGCAACCTGCATGGATGCTCACCAATGCTCCGCTCGCCGATGCTCTCAGATGTTCGGAGAACATCGACGATGCCAAAGAGCACCTTCGGCCAATGCTCTCAGATGTTCCGGGAACATCGACGGTGCCAAAGAGCACCTTCGGCAGGTGGGTAAAACAAAATTATTAGGCCTATAGTGAGATATCTTTCACCTACGGTGAAATTCCACATATTGTTATTTTTGTTGTTGTTGTTGATGAAATCTTATAGAATAACCTTTCCTCTTGCCGTTCATGAAAACAAAACAATATAAAAAGCACTTATTATTGGTGAAAACAGACAGAGTTAATATTTTGCTGCGGAATGGATTCTATAAGAGCGAAAAACTATCGTTATAGATTTATTTCTATAAAATCCAATAATGATGATAGAATAATCTAAACACCGCCATCATGTTCAGTGGACATATATATATATATATATTTTTTTTTTTTTTTTTTGAGAGTAAGCTAAATTTGTATATTTTTCGATAGAAAATTTTTTCCGGCGAAGCCGGATTTCTCCATACAATGCTGGCTCCCTATCGCTCGCCAGAAGAAATCGACACCTGGATGGGGATACAAGTCTTAAAACAGTAGGCTGAAAGGGGCCGAACGGATACAAGGCAAAGAGAGAGGGAGAGAAATATAAAAATACGAGGAGAGGGAGAGAAAGAGAAAACAACAAACAGCAGGTGGGCTCAATGTTTGCGTTAAGGCTTAACAATTGAGCCCACCTCGCTTTTTTTAGTTTACTCTTTCTCTCTCTCTCTCCTCGTTTTTGTTTTGTTTTTCTATTTCTCTCCCTCTCTCTTTGCCTTGTATCCGTTCGGCCCCGTTCAGCCTACTGTTTTAAGACTTTTACCCCCATCCAGGTTTCAATATTTTCCTGGTGAGCGGTAGCGAGCCGACATATATATTTTTTGTTTTGAGAGCAAGCTAAATTTGTACATTATTTGATAGAAAAATGTCTCCGGCGAAGCATTGCCAACCTCCGAATTAAGGGGAGATGGGTCGTTTTTCTGGTCCCCTTTCTCCCTCATGGTTAACCCCATTAGTTTTCATATTTTATGACGTTCGGTCCATTAGTTTGGTGTGATATGCTAATTCCACTCTGCAATTAGCACATTCACATTACATTCGCTCAGCTGCGCACACCTCGCCGATCTCGCCGACATATGTGCGATGCCAACGCCGAAGTCAACGATGAATCGCAAGAATTTGTGCCTTAAAAAAATGCCTCGCAGAGGGTCATCGGCGAAACATCGCTCACTTCCCGGATAACATCGCCGATGTCGGCGATTGCGTCGCCGACATCGGCGACATCTTCGCCCAGTATAATTTGTCATCTGTTTGTAACGGTCGAAATCGTGAAGGTCGCACGTATTCTTGCGAATTTGACAAAACGATAGCATCGGCGATGAAAATCGTGATTTGTCTCACCAGTAGGAAAGGGGCATTACGATTTTCACCGACGACACCCATATTCGTGACATGTTGGACAACAAACGTATACCCTCGCATAATAATCGTATGCTCCGGCCGGCCTCGCGTGGACCCACGCGGGTCGTCGCAAATGTTCGGTTTGTTCAAAATTGCCCTCGCAAGCATCGTCGAACATTGCAGAATAATCCGAGAGGCCCTCGGGGATCATCGACGACATCGGCGAGACATCGCAGAGGGTTTCTCACAAATAAAAACTTTGCAACGCTGCATGGCAGCTCGCCGATGCTCTCAGATGGTCTGAGAATATCGACGATGCACAAGAGTCATCGGCAATTTCCTCGTCGATTAGTCGTCGACGTGCGCACAAGTACTCGCCGAGAGTATACCCGCCAGGGGTATGCTCCGCACGAGGCATGCGAAGGGCCTTGCGACGTCGCGGAATGCTCAAGACACACCTGCCGAGGCCAAAGAGCACCTTCGGCGAGGTGGGTAAACAAAAATGATTAGGTCTATAGTGAACCTGTCAACCCTTTTTTCTATGCATCTCTCGTGGGGGGTTCACCTGTTTTTGTTTTCTCTTTCTCTCCTTTTCTCTCTTTCTCTGGTTTGTATCCATTCAGCCCCATTCAGCCAACTGGTTTAAGACGTTTATCCCCATCCAAGTATCGATATCTTCCTGGCAAGCGATAGCGAACCAGCATTATATAGAGAAATCCGGCTTCGCCGGAGAAATTTTTCTATCAAAAAATGTACAAATTTAGTTTGCTCTCAAAACAAAAATATATATATGTTGGCTCACCAGGAAAATATTGAAACCTGGATGGGGGTAAACGTCTTAAAACAGTAGGCTGAACGGGGCCGAACGGATACAAGGCAAATAGAGTGGGAGAGAAATAGAAAAAAAAAAAAAAAACGAGGAGAGAGGGAGAGAAAGAGAAAACTAAAAGAGGCGAGGTGGGCTCAATTTTTAAGCCTTAACGCAAACATTGAGCCCACCTCGCTGTTTTTTGTTTTCTCTTTCTCTCCCTCTCCTCGTTTTTTTTTTTTTTATTTCTCTCCCTCTCTCTTTGCCTTGTATCCGTTCGGCCCCGTTCAGCCTACTGTTTTAAGACGTTTACCCCCATCCAGGTTTCAATATTTTCCTGGTGAGCGGTAGCGAGCCAACATATATATTTTTTGTTTTGAGAGCAAGCTAACATACTTTATATATTTTTTGTTTTGAGAGCAAGCTAAATGTGTACATTATTTGATAGAAAAATGTCTCCGGCGAAGCCGGACATTGCCAATCTCCGAATTGGGGAGATGGGTCGTTTTTCTGGTCCCCTTTCTTCCTCATGGTTAACCCCATTAGTTTTCATATTGTATGACGTTCGGCCCATTAGTTTGGCGATTTTAAGATAAATTTGTACATTTTCGACGAGTTGGGTTGGGTATGAGGGGGGATCTGTTTTGGTATGGGCCAATCGGTGCTCTGGCAGACCCCGTAATCTTGTGTCGATCTCTGACCGTTTTGGTGAGGTCAGTCCTCAAGGCATTAGTGAGTTGGGTCTATAATTAGGCCTTGTAATTGGGGTTGGGTGTGACAGGGATCTGCCTTGTCTGGGCCGATCGGCTTTCTGCAGACTCCTGTTTTCTTATGTTCTTATGTTTTGCCATGAAATATATGCAAAAAGTTTTCGGATAATCTCGCTGAGGTATTCGCCGAACCATCGCTTAATTCGCCGAGGATTCGTTCATCCTTCGCATTATTTCGCAATATTTTATTCAAATGTGACATTTCTCGCTGAGGTCATCGGCGAACCATCGCTCAATTTGCCGATGGTATCGCATAATGTCGCCGATTGCGTCTTACCCATCGGCGACGTCGTCGCCGGGTGTAAACTTGTCAACGGTTTTTAACGGTCAAAATCGTAGACGTCGCACACATTCCTTGCGAATTGACAAGACTACGTCCTCGGCAACGAAAATAGTATGAGGTCGCACATGTGGGAAAGGGGCATTAGACAGGGGATATTATTGGGGTTTGAAAATGCTCGATTAAGTCATGAAAGTCAGCGAAATGGTCTTTGAATGCATGACCAGGAAAAGTGTTGCCAATAGTGACATGCAGTTCGGATTTATACTCGAACGTGGCACAACCGATACTATCTTTATTCTTAAGCAACTACAGGAGAGGTTTTTAGAGTTATACCTTGTATTTGTAAGCTTTGGGAAGGACTTTGACTGGGTGCCAAGGGAAGTTATATATGCAGTGGGCTATGAACAAACTTGGAATAGAAGAGTGGTTGGTGCATGCGATAATGAGGATGTATGAGGGGTCATGGGCAGCAGTTAGAGTGAATGAGTTTCTCAGCAAAGAGTTGCCAGTTTGAATGTATCTAAAGTTTTTTTAGTCATGACACAGCTTCACCTGTAAATGTGCAACATACTTTTAATAACTATATTAGGTGCCTTTTTAAGAGAGCTCACTCTCAAAAGGCTCAGCCAGAACCATTTTATTATTTACGGTCTTCGTGGTGAAATGCATAAGTGTGTTGATTTTCGGTGTGAGCGTCCTGGGTTCGAATCCCCGGACTGCCACATGTGTTTGTTAATTCGATTAATCGAGTTTAGGAGTAACGTTGGTTAGTGGAGAGAGAACATAATAAATAATGTACATATGTTGTGTCTGCATTCCTTAATGGCTAAATAAAGGTTTAAATTTGAAAGTTGGAGTTCACCAAGGTTCAGTACTGTTGGTCTCGTTCCTGGAGGCACTTTCAAGGAACTTTAGAACAGGACTCCCATGGAAGTTGTTATATACAGATGACCTAGTTTGCATTGCAGATAGTGCACAGGAAGCAGAGGTAAAGTTTAAGATATTGCTA